>CAJVQA010001513.1:0-25294 GCA_910591915.1 Cetraspora pellucida | reverse complement strand
TGCATTATTTTTTTATAACAACCATATTAGGAATAGTAATATGCATGTGCATATTTGGTACTACAAACATTGTTTAACGTAAATTGTGTACGTCGCCTAATTAAAAACTATTTTTAGGACCAAAATTGGACTAAAAAACATTAATAGACCTGTTTTATTAAATTGAAATAAACTATACTAAATTGATCAATTATTAAACTTAGAAATGAATTAGTTTTGAAAAGACTAAATAAGAATCAGACTTTTTAACTAGTTTAATTATTAACTGGTGTATGGTCTTGAAACTAGTCTAAACCAGTTCTTATAAATAATTAAAATAACTAATTAAAAATATCTTTTATTTTTAACTATTATTGTTATATAATTTGATTTTCTTTACTAGTTAATAAGATATTTAGAGGTTTAAATAATTAAAAACTATTATTAGAACTAAGACTAGACTAAAACATTAATAGACCAGTATTATAGTAGTCAATTAAAATGTCACATTTAATTTTTTATTATATGATTTTTATAAATTACACAAATTAATAAAATTACATTTTTAAAATTATCTCTTAAAGCCTTAGTTATAATATGCAACATTTCTTAAAACAAATAAACTGCCAGAATTGAACAATATAAAGAATTTGAAAAACTAATATTACCAGATAATATGCAGTCTTTTTAAAAATAATCAATTATTTTATTTTTTTTTATAAAATTCTTTTAGAGTTTTCAAGATTTTAACATAAAAAATAGTTTATTAGATATGCATAAGTAAGAACTTTTAACAAAATTTATTTTTTAAAAAAAGATATTTTATAAAAATATATATATATAAAAAATTTATAGTATACAGATTGCAATTTTGCTAATACTGTTTTTTTTTTAATATTTAGCAATCTATATTTGTCATAAAATTATAGTAAAATTGTATTTTTTTACTATTTATATTTTTATTATATTCTAATTTATAGTGCTAACAACATTTTATAAGAATTCACAATATGGGTTTGGTATTAAAAAAAATGACAAATTAACAAAAAAATAATAAGCACAAAAAATTAATTATTTCATAAAGTATTAATCAGAATTATATAATTTTAATACCATTTAATTCATCTTATTAAAATGAATAGAATAATATCAAAATCATATAATTCTGATTGATACTTTATGAAATAATAAATTTTTTGTATTCATTATTTTTTTTGTTAATTTATTTCTTTTCTTAGTACCAAACTTATATATTTTAAGTTGTATAGATTTTATTTTTTATTAGTTATACTGTCAATATCAAATTTAATAAACTTGATTAAAATATTAATTTATATAATATTTGAAATATATTACTAGAGAAAAACTATATGCAAATGAATCAGAACTCTTTTTGCTGATTACCCAAACTAGAGGCCTGCATTGAGTCCCATAGCCTAGCCCAGCCTAGCCTGGCCCGCAAATTTTTGTAGGCTAGGCTGGGCCTAAAGCAAAATTTTAAAATTGCAAGCTGGGCTGGGCCTGAAGCAAAATTTTATAATTGTGGGCAGGGCCAGGCCAAAAAATTTGCAAAATTTTATAATTGCAGACTAGTGCAGACCTAAAAATTTGTAAAATTATATAAAAAATTTTTGCAGACCGGGCTGGGCCAGGCTGGACTAAAGAAAAAATTTGATATATATGGGCCAGACTGGGCTGGCAAAAAAATGGTAACCCTAAATATGGGCCAGGCCAGGCCTAAAAAAAATTTTTAACCCTAATTGCAGGCTGGGCTGGGCCTCAAAAATAGGCAATTTGCAGGCCCCTAACCTAAACACAAACTTGGCAAGAAACAAAATCAAGTTTATACAAAAACAGCTGTCTGAACCATTCTGGTAGGACTAAGTAAAAAAAAAAGAGCATTTAGAAAAGATATAAAAAAAAAAAGGTAGCTAAAAAATAAGTAGACTAACAAAAGAAAAACAAAAAAAACCAAAAATTTGTTTTTTAAAAATTTGTATAAACAAAATTTTGGTAAATTGATACTAACCCTGTATCACAAATCTGTTTTGATTACAAGAACATAAACATGTAAACAGGCAAACAAACCAGTCACATAGGCAAACAAACCAGTCATGTGCAAACAAAACAAAGCATACACATGCACAAATTAAAACAAAAATATGAATGCACTAGGAGAACATGATGACAGTCTAATAACAACATATATTTAAGGAGCATACTGGGCCATTAATAGTATACACAATGGGGTATTCCTTAATTAAGCAAGTAAAACATATATTACACCTGACAGAAAAGACAGAATCATTGCTATGCTAACAGAACAGAATCTAAATGAGGTTGCACTACTGAGATTAACACAAAAGTTAATAGGAAAAGCAGAGATAGAGCAGCTAGCAAAAAAGCTAAGCATAGTAGAACAAAATAATCATGCAATAATAATAGAACCAGCCTTAGAACCAACAGATAACACATCGAAAGAGCAACTTCAATTAACAAAATTAAAATTAGTTCAAAAGACTAAACAAGAGCCAACATTAGAAGTAGATATGGAAGAAGGCAGACAGTATAAAAAAGAAATACAAAAGCTTAACTTAGCAGCTCAACAAGAAGAAATCACAAAGAAAATGAATATAAATGCAAATTGAATAGAATCAAAACATAGCATAGCAACAGAAAAGGCAGAAGCTCAACATGAAATAAAACAAGATTTCGAAAAAGAAATCGATATAGTAAGAAAACCACTAGAGGAGAGCATATAGGTGCCAAACAAAAGAAATTGCAACAAAAATAACAGTCTACTTGCCAACATTCTAGCATATAATATGCTAGGAACAATGAAAGAAGAATGTACAAAATTCATTAAATGGTTACTAAAGAACAATAAACATATTAAAGTTATTAAAGAAGTCTTCAAAAGAGGTAACTTGTAGATAGAGGTAGACTTCGATTGTAAACATAGCAGAAATGAAGCAATCCAAAGAATCAGCAGAAAAGAAGAAGATTGAAATAAACTAATACCAGAAGAACAGAAAGGCATAAAAGGAAAACAAAGATTATAAGAAAGAATTCTGCAGAAGAAAAAATAGTACAATGGAAAAGGAAGAAGAAACATATGACAAAGAAGAAAAAAGACAAAGGATAACATAAATAACTACAAGTTAGATGAGAAATCTAGCAACAAAGCATATATAACAATATGGGACTTGCCAACAGGCATCAATAGAAGGAAGCTAGAATATATCTGCAGAAGATTCAAAAATGCCCAAATAATAAGAATTAAAAGATCAAAATACAAGACACTTGCAATTGTGCAGAAATAAGAAGGCAAAAAAGAAGACATTCCATGGGCTATACCAGTTAACAATAATAAACTAGTGCAAGTAACTAGAGGAGAAGAAAACTATAAAGCAAAAGAAAAACAGAGAAAATATATAGCAAAGTTAACTGAACTACTCAGAAACATTTCAGAAGTCTTACTACTATGATGTCTAAGAAGTAAAGGTGCTAAGTCAGTTTACATCCCTCTAAATAGGAATGGAAATCAAAAAAGAACAGCAATAGTAATGTTTGCAACAGAAAAAGACATGAATGCAGCTCAAACAAAACTAATTTTGTATAACAACTTTAGAGTTTATTGGATTATTAAAAAGAAAATAGAGGTGAGAAAAAAAGAAAACCATAAAGTAAAAAGAGGAAGAAGTTAAAACAGACTTAGCCAAACCTCAGATAAAGAAGAAGATAAAAGCAACAAAGAAAGAAAAGAAATAGAACTTACTCAGACAAAAATAGGTACAGAAGTGATGTAGACTATAAAGGTACCTTGCTAAAAGAAAGAAACAAACCCTAAAACTGATACAAAAGAAATCAAGAAAGAGGCACAAGTACAAAAAATAGAAAAGAAAAGGATCGTGAAAGAGAAACAGAAGAAGCCAAGACACAAAAGCAAGAAAATAAGCCATGCATAAAAAACTTCTTAGAGCAAATTTAGAAGAGACTAGAAAGACTAAAGGAAATGAAAGATATAGCTAGGAACAGCCTAGCAAATCACTCCTAAGAATGCCCTAGTTGAACTTACAAACATGAATGAAAAGATTAGGAAATTTTTATGTAGTGAGAGAAGAGTTTTTGAAGAAAGAAGTAGAAATAAGTCTTCTAATCCAAAGAAAGAAATAAAAAGAAAAGAAAAAGAAAAAGCAGAAAACACAGAGACAAGATACAAGAGTTTAAAAGAAGTATAAAAAAAAGAAAGAAAAGAAATAAAATAGCTTGTCACAATGTTAATAGACTTAAGACCAGAGGTTGGAAACTAAAAAACCTGCTAGGTTGGGCAGAAGAAGAAGAAACAGCAATTTTGGCATAACAGAAACAAATATTACAGAAAAAGAAGAGAAAATTCTGTTACATAACCTCAGTACAAGATTTAAGGGTTATTAAGCAAGTGCTGTTTTGAACAAAAAGAAAGAATCAGGTATTGGGATTTTAATAGATGAAACTTGGGAAAAACATGTCAGAGCTGTTAAAAGATTCAGTAAATACATGATAGAAGTAAGACTATACTTCAAACAATTAGTACTGATAATAGTAGATGTGTATATTTCACCAAATGACAAAATAATCAGTAAGAAGATACAGCAAAAAATTGTAGAAATAGTATCAAATAGAAGAAAGAATACAGAAGTAATTATATTCAGAGATTTCAATTACACAGTGAACAATATACTAAACAGACTAAACCCATAAACAACAGAATACAAAAGACAATCAAACTTTAATTGGCTTAAAAAGCAAGATTTCATAGATTTTTTTAGAAGCCTGCATTTAACAGAAAGAGTGTATATGTGATCAAGTCAAGAAGCAGCAACAAGAATTGACTATATCTGGCTATCAGAGACACTTACAGCCAGCCTTCAGGAAGCTAACATAGAAGAGGCAGAATAGACAGTGACCACAAGATACCAACAACAAACATGTGAATAGAGCATATAATTGTAAACTATAGTTGTGCAAAGATTAAACATAAAGACCAAATGAGACAATATACTTATATAAGAAAGCAAAATAAGAAGATTGGAAAGAATATGCTATAGAGCTTCAAATACAATTAGAGTGAAAAAAAGTGCTGAAATAACTAGAAGAGGATAGATTTAGCAATATATGTTGCACAAATATATTAAACCATATGTGAAATGCAATAAAAAAAAGCCATAATAGAAGCAGCAAACAAACAAATACTAAAAAAAAAGATATTTAATACAAAATTAAACAGAAAGCATCATTAAAAGAAGTCACAGCAATGCAGACACATAATGGTACTACAACAAATAATAAAAAAGGCAAAAACAAAAAGAAACCAAATAACAGAGGAAAAAGAAAAAGAAGAAATAAACAATAAGCTTAAGGACATTGACAAAGAAATAGGAGTAGTGCTGCCAACATTATATAAACAATGGTCAAAAGCTTGATTAGATGATATAAAAGGCTGACAAAGAATCTTGAAAGATAGAAGAAAAAAGGAGTAAGAACAAGTACAAAGAAAACAAATAGAAGAAAATATAAACAAAAGATGTGAGATGATCAAAACTGATCAAGAATAAATGATTGCTAGCCTTTTGAATAAACTATACAAAAAGATAATTCTTGACAGATTTATAATTCAAAATAAAGAGGAAGCAAATCTAACAACAAAACCTGAAGCTGTTCTAAATGGTCTAACAAAGCATTTTAAAAACCGATTCAGAAAACAAAAAACCAAGCTAGAAAAAATGTCAGAGGAATAAAAAGAAATATACAATCCAAAAGCATAGATTCAGGAATCCTGATATGAAAAGCTAAAAAAGAAAATAGAAAAAGAAGAATAGAAAGACAGTCTAAGAAAACTCAAAGCCAATACAGCTCCAGGAATCTCAGACATAAGTTACACTTTAATAAAATAAGCAAGAAAAAAATCACAGAAGATTTTTAGAGCTTTTGCAAACCTGGTTATAGAAATAGGTAAAATGCTAAAAAAGTGGAAAATAGCACAAGTCTATCCAATTCCAAAAGACGTGGACTGAGAATACAATCTAAACAATATTAGACCAATAGCACTAATTGAAACTTTCAGGAAATTAGTTACAAAGGTAGTAACAAAAAGGTTGGTCAAGATATTTACAGAGAGACAAATACTCAAAGAGCCAAACTACACAGGCTTGCCTGATGATTCAACAGAGCAACAAATACATATACTAAATATGATAATAAAAAAAGTATAAGAAAAAAATAAAGAAACATAAATACTTTTGCAAGACATAAAGAAGGCATTTGACTCAGTTCCACTAGAGAGCCTAGAGTAGGCTTTCAAAAGAGTCAAAATATCACAAAAAACAATAAAATATATTATCAACCTTTTTTGTAAATGACAACTTAAAGTAATTACAGCTTATGGTCTAATAGAAAAAATAACAGCAGAAGATGGTATAGATCAAGGAGAAGTAATTTCTTCACTAATTTGGTGGCTATTTTATGATCCCTTGTTGGAGAGAATTCAAAAAAATGAATCATTAAAATACACAGTTGAACAAGAAACATCAAACAACACAGACATTAACTGTATTATAAAATACAGACAAGCAGCAATTGCTTATGCTGATGATACTACATGAATTGCAAAAAGCAAGGAACAATTGTTGAAAATTCTTGAAATTGCAGATGAGTTCTTTAAAGCAAATGATATTGAAATAAATGGAGCAAAGTCAAAACTTATAGTAATAAATTCGAGACAGAAAAAAGAAAATAGAGAAATTATATTTAAACAGAGTAGAATAACAGAAGAACCAAAAAACAAGATTGTAAGATCATTAGAGATTTGGCTAAACAGCAGAATAAGAGAATCACTAGTCTACAAAAAAGCAAAAGGAATAGTTAGGTAAACAGTTAAAGATCTCAGATATAAAAAAATAACAAAGAGCCAAATTGCATATATAAACAATACAGTAATAATTCCAAAGCTAGGATACCTTTTGCAATTGACAAAGATGTCAGAAAAAATAAATGATAGAATACAACAACCGATAAAGTGTCTAGCCAAACATAAGTGCAACATGATGAAAACTACAAGCAACTACACAATTGAGCACAAAGATTTAGGGAACTGCAAATCATTAAGCCAAGAAATAGCAACAAAGCAAATAAGTAGTTTACTTGCAAGACTTAATAGAAAAGACTCTTTAGGTGACCTAACAAAGCTTAAAATAGTACAAGGATACCAGAAAGCAGGCTTAATAAAAGACATTTGGAAGTTTGAAAGAAGACTAGAAGAAACAAAGTATTGAAAACACAACTTAGCTTGTCAAACAATAGTCAAGGCAAAAAAAATAGGAATAAATATCAGAGCAGAAAACTGTCTTTAAAAAATATACGACTATGGGACAAGAATAAGAGACCTAGTTAAACTCAAGTCTTGGATAACAATTAGCAATATAATAAACAAATAGGATCTACTATACTTGAACCAACTCATAGACATAAAAGGAGAAAGTCTAATTACATAGAGACAGCTCAAAAGTTTTCAAGAACTGTTATGCAAAGGAAAAAAGCTAAATGGTTTAATGAAATAGAAGAAAAGATGTTAATAATGCTGACAAGCAGAGAAATGCATGATCAATATAAAATTAATGACTACAATACTCAAGTATTAATGATTAATTGGACAAAGATATCTGAAGACAAAAGAAAAAAGAATGAATTATACATGGGTTGAAACACAATCAACAACTCAGCAAGATATCAAAAAAGAAAAAGAAAAAGATTTTAGCAAAACACTGGCTTTTACAGAAAATAGAAGGAAAGACATATACAGAAATAAGTAAATGCAAAGGATATGAAAACAGTATAGAACAACTAACAGATAATTATGTAAGATGCATAAGATGGAACAATAATACAAAGGTAGTTCCAGAATCACTAGTAGAAAAAGGCAATAATAAAATAAATACAACATTAGAACAGATACTAAAGAACAGAACAATAAAAAAATGAAAAGAGGAAGAAAGAAGTCTAATCAGCCTAAAACAAATAGAAGAACTTGAAATAGAAATGATCAAAAAACAGAGATTAGATAGTGAAATTACAGCTTACTTAACAGAAGTCCTAAAAGAAACAAAATGAGAAATAAAGACAAGTATATCTTTTATACAAATTAAGCATTATATAAAGAGAGAAGAGTGAATAGTATAAAAAAGATGGGCATAGGCTGGGTACAGATCAACGAAGAAGGAAACTGGCCAGAAGAAGAAACTGCATTAGGTCTTAAGAGCTGGTCTTTAGCAACAACAGTAGAATTTGCAGCAATATAGTCAACAATTTTGACAGTTTCAGAAAGAAAAAATATAGAAGTATATACAGACAGTCTTACAGTACTAAGGAATATTAACAGAGCAATCTAAAGGTCAGAAGATGACAAAATTCTTAAAAAGAAAAATATAATGTAGATAATGAATATTGTAGATTTAATCAAAAGCAAAAGTAGCAGAATCAAGCTAATTAAAGTTAAGAGTTACAGCAATAATAAGTAAAATAACAGAACAGATGCACTCGCAAAGAAAAGAGCAGTATGTAAAATAACAATATCTATAAAGAAGATTAAGTGTAACAGAATAGAGTACCATTTAGAATGGAAAAATAAAAAAGTTAATATACCAACACAACTTCTTTGCAAAATAGTTATGAATGCCAAAGTAGGAGTCAGCTAAAGAGATATGAATCTGATTCGAACATTAGAACCTGAAACAGAGAACACTCAATATAATTGATCAAGCTTTTGGAAAGAGATAAATATAATGAAAGGCATACACTGCATGACAAGAAAACTTAGTACAAGAAAAGCAATAGCGATCAAATGTATAATGAATGACCTACTAATACTAGAAGAACTAAACAGAAAAAGACCAGAAATATATACATCTTCAAACTGTCAAGTATGTCAAACAGACAAAAAGGAAACTCAAGCATATTTGGCAAGCTGCAGTGAACAAAAGTGCCTGTAGAAGAGAATTTAAAAGGTAGTAATAGCAATAGCATGGAATAGTATTAAAGAGAATGAAAAAACTAAAATTTCACCTCAAATGCTATATAAAGCAATTTTTGAAAAAACAAAAACAAAAAAAATTATAACAAAAGAGTACTAATAAAAGGATTAACTACGAACAAAATAGAAAAAAAGATCAGTCAGATGTTAAATAAACAGACAACACAGAAATGTATAGGAATAATAACAAGAACAGTATAGAATACATTTTATGACCAAGTATGAAGAGTTCGATGTGGGAAAGTACAAGAATGGAAAAAGAAGATAAATATAACAAGCAAAATGAAAAAAGATGCTCAAATTAGAAGAAAGTTAGGAAAAAAAACAAAGAAAGATGAATCGACAAAAGAAGAGAAAAAAAAAAAAAATAGAAAAAATAAACTGAACGAAGAAGGAAGCTTGAAAAACAATTGATACACTTGTCACAAAAGGGAGAAGACCCTTCTGGTATGGCTTTAAGTAGTTAGACAAGCAGTCTATCTCTAACTGAGATAGTGTAACAGGTTGCACTTAGGTACCAATAGGGTAGCTGAGTGATGCTAGACTTAGGTATTGGAAAATTCTATGTAATTATAAATATATATAGTTTCAAAAATCTTAATAAAGTACTAGCATAACTACTTAAAGTTAAAAAAAAAAAAAAAAAAAAAAAAAAAAATATGCAAATGAAATAGTTTAAGTAATAGAGAATAATATATAATATTTAAATTTTTTGTATTATATATAACTATAAATAATAAAAATATAAAACTTATATACTGTGTATGCCTTTTTATTAGTTCAATTAATAAATACATGTTTGTTAACTATTCTCAATTATAAGTTTTTATTACAGTAATCATTTTATTTTTACTCAAATTTTTGATTTAATTCATAATTTGTTTTTGACAATAAAACAATACTACAAAATTACAATATTTTAGTACTTCATTCATTTTGTTAAAAAACTTTCAAAATTTGTTAAAAATACTTATATTACATAAAAAACCTTCATAAATCATAAAATGTAAAGCTTTATTATACCACTGGTACTATAAAATATAAAACAAAAACTTATCTTTAGAAGCAAGATTCTTTTTGATTTAATTTTTTATCTTATTTAAACTTTAACCACAACGTTGTATTTAATTTTCTGAGTCATTGCACTATATCTCGTGAGTGCAATTGCCTTTTATGAAGCCCTTGAAAACAACGATTGAAAATGTCCTACCGTTACAATTTACTACGAAAATCGAAAATTTCATATGAGTGTCGATCACTCAAATTTCATAACTCATACAGGGGGATCCTCAAAATTCCGGGTCGGAATACATCGGAATCATGATCGGCAGGGCCGGAATTAACTAATTTTGACCAAGATCACTAAAAGTTTTACTAATGAAACCATAGCTCACTCATTAAGTAAAGCTGCCCAGCCGATAATTTTGGCCCAAAGTGGTTAACTTGTATTACTAAATGCTAACTAAATGCCGGGCTAAATCCGAGGTATTCCGACCCGGAATTTTGGGGATCCTCCTGTATGAGTTAAATTTCATAGTAAAAAATTTATTCACCTAATCTGCGTGACATCTCGATCGACTGATAGTAAGTTACGCATTATAGCCGTAACTTACTATATTACTTGCTATAGTTACGGCAAGTTACAGTAATGTGACGACTATCATTGGGACGATTCTACCGCTTTACTAGTCCCAAAGCCCAGCTCGGCCTGGCCCGCAAATATCTGCGGCCTAGGCAGACCTGAAAAAAAATTTTACAATTGCAGGCCGAGCTGGACTAAAAATTTTGAAAAAATTTATAAAATTTGAGAGCCCACAAAATTAAAAATTTGCAATGCTTTGCATTTAACTGATTTATATAACAATATTTTTTGACTTGTCATTTTGTCATGATTTTTGTACAATTTTTTTATAAGTGACATTGTTAATTTAAAATGACATCATTTATGCTCATTTTCATAAAAATTTTTGACTTCATTTGTCATCACTGCGCAACCTTATTCTTGACTTCTCTGTCTAAATTCTTCAATTTTTGACTCAAGTTCATCAACCAGTTGTTTCATCTCAGGCTTTTGCGGCTTTATTAACTTCACCTAAAGCAATTTAAATTCAAATCAGTATACATACATACATAGATATCAACACAAATATGTATGCAAAAAAACTAACTCTGGAGATAATATCCATAAAAGCTTTATGAACATCATTCTCATGCAATTTATCTTGGTAATGTGACATTCCTTCAAGTAGTCTCTTTACAATCCTTTCACTCTTATAAGGAAGCAATGATAAACAATATGCAATGTTGCGCCATTGACGTCGATCATCAAGGTTTTTGAATCTTTGGCATAATTTTTCTACAACATTCTCAGTATGCTTATCCTAAACGATAATAGCATTAATATATAGGATTCATTTATAACACTTGTAATATACACTCACCTTTTCAATAAATTCAAACAAAAACTTCATAATTTTCTTGAAAGATTCTTCATTTACAGGATTATCCCCGCTTGAGAGATTGCTAATAATGTCTGGCAAATTATTGTATACTGCATTATCTTTGGATGCCAACTCAGTGAAAAATAACCTAGCAAGATCACTTATTCTTTGATCCTCATCTTCTAGACATTTGGCCATCTCTCCCAATTGACCTTTGACCTTAATCATTCCGTTAAGGATCAAATGGGTTAAAACCATTAATGTATTTTTTTTAACTAAATTATCTGGATCAGAAAGACGTTTGTATAAATAATTGATGTTTTCATCAATTATGTTGTTGAAACAAACAGTCATATCTCCTAGTGCAATGATTATGTTACTGCGAATTGTGGGCTCGCTCGATCGCTCAAGTATAGTAAATAATAACTGCAAATTATTCTCGCAGAATTCTGAGCTGACGCACATTAATTTTGCTAGTGCTAAAGTAGCACATATTTGTAAAGTATGATTCTGTATGTTAACATAATAAATAATAGATAAGTGAATAAGCAAAATAAATAAATAAATTTAATAATAATAATAATTTAGTACATTATAGGTCTTGTTATTAGCACATATGTTGCTAATTAGCTGGCCGAATACCACTAACAATGAATTTTCACCAAACAACAATTCTTTTTCGCGAATATGAGCAATTGCTTCCCCGAATTCATCTTCTGTTGTGCCAGCTACTTGTTCCAATTCATCATCTCCGGGATTTTTTGCTGCCTTTTCAGTATCTAACAACAGCATAAAAACATCTAATACACGCTTGGCTTCTTAATGTAATTTTTCATATAAGTTTTTAATACCTTTTGATTCAGCCTCAGCTTTCCGTCGTTTCCATTCATCCTCAATAAATTCTAAATGAACAATATGTTTGATGGCAACATGGCCAACTATGAATATCAACTGACTTAATTGAAGGGGATGTGTCATAAACTGTTCTTGATCTGGCAAAAAGTTATCTCCGTCAATATCCATATCATCAGCTTTGGGAACTTTCAAATCGAAAACAAATGCAGTTTTATGTTTAATAATTTCTGCGCATAAAATGTCTGGGTGCTCTCCAAGCAAGTATATAGTATTAATTGCTTGTTCAGCAACAGCAAACCTGAACGTAAGATGAAATTAATATTAATAAATAAAATTTAAAATGTCATATTTTAATTACCATTCCTGTGAAGATGTCTGAAATTCGATCATTTGTTTTAATCTATGAAAAATCGGATGTGACATCGGAAATCGAATAGAATCATTATTCAGTGAGCCTTATAAAATCAATAAACCCAATAAACTGTTAAGGAGTTTGTTTATAACTTGACGCTATTTAGCAACACGACATACTATACATCATAAAGTACATAACTTCTCAGGAAAATGATACCTTTTACTCTAGCCTTGTTACCACCCAATCGTTGTAAAGCGATGCAAGTATATTTTGCTAAAGATAAGTCTGCCTATATTAACATTTTAATGTTAACGTTCAGCGGCATTCATATTCTCATTAAGATGATTCGTTTTGGAAAATACTCACTTTACCAAAAGGACCAAGACCAATTTTTAACAATAGATCTGTTTTTTCTTGAACTATTTCCATTTTCGCTTTTGCAAACATGCCGAGTATAATAATGGCACCGCGACGCTGCACTTTTGGAATTTGCTTCGTCGAAACAGCTTAAATGTCATAATAGATTATCACTAATATGACAATTAATAAAAAAACGAATTATATAGTATATATAACGTTCTTACAATAGACCGACCACAATTTCGCTATAACATTATCGCTTATTAATTCTTCAGCCATCATTGTGCTCATAAGTTGTTCAAGCGAGGTTAATTCAGCAAGTGTAGCATTATAAGTCAAGCTAGAAATTATGAAATGTATATGAATACCTATAACTAGGATTGTAATGATACTATATTTCTAAATAAATTCTTAAATACCTTATTAAATTCCTAGTCACTAAATTAACTGCCTCTTTATCGGAAAGCGAAACGTCCGTTTCAATATATAATTTATAATAGCTATCGATTAGACGGTTCCGAATACCCTTTCCCTCATCATTATTGTCTTTTATCCAAATTAAATGTAGCATTCTTTTAATCCCTTCTATTGCAAATTCCATCTTGTAAGTATATGCGGTGACAAAAAATTCCATTGCCTCAAGTACTTCTGATTTTGTTGTGGATCCAAGAAGTTGACAAAGAGTTGGAATAGCAGTATGTACTTGATGTATGAAACGAACAGCATCTGCATAGTACCGTCTTGTGAGTTGAAGCCTCATTATTTCATCAGCCGATGTAGCCGACGTGGCCGATGTATTTTGATTGATTAATACATCAGGCATGTCAACATCCATATCTTCACTTTGGCTATCGTCATCACTTAGTAATGGTGTCGAAGTTTCTGCCCCAACTTCAGTAAACTCTTGTGGAGGTTGAATAGCCTTTTTATATCGAAAGTGAAACATTAGATTCGTATTATGCTTATTTTTAATATTATGCCACAAAAGAAATTACCCTTAATTCATTTTCTACTTTTTCTAACCGATCTTCCCATTCTCTGACTGAAAGTTCACCCCCATGAATTACGCCATATGGGTGCGTAGCAATCAACCTAGTTAATAGTTTGATGGCATTTTTCCGGACATTGCAGCCCTTGTCCTTCAATGCTCGAATAACTAGATCGGTGAGCTTTTGTCTACGCTTTGGAAACTTTGCTTTCAAACTATCATACAACAATAATAAACATACGTTGAAATTTTTATACATGGCACTATAAATCTCACTATGTATATATAACCTACTCTACTATCTTCAGATAAACTTGTAATAATTTTGAACGACAAAAGGTATTCACATCAAGGAACCGCTCTTCCAAAGCATCGAAAAATCCATTTATTTGTGAAACGTAATTCGATGCTTGATCTTCTTGGTTTGCAAGATCGATTATAAGATTGCTGAGAACTTCTATCAATCCCATTCGCATTGGAGGACACTGGATAGGAATTTTATCATTTAGCATTTAATCATAAGACATTATAAAGCGTTAAAAAATTTTCGACACTACTTCGCTGTCTAAATGTTTAACCAATAGTCCAATCTGCTTCATAACTACTTTTGGAACCAACTCTGATAATTTAACAAGAAACCTTGAAAAAGATTTCGGAACTGTTGTATCTTGATTTCCAAACTCTTTATTGCATATTTCTCTAAAATAAAATAGAATATATTATTATATAAATTATCAAATAAATTTACTCATTAAAATGGATCAAACCTATGATAATTCCTACATCAAAATTTCTTCTGCAATTTGCGTGTGATCGCACTGCTTTGCGAGAACGTCAAGGAATTCAGCCATTGGTTCTGAAAGGTGCTCATAATATTGTAAATTTTGAATTATGGAAGTTTGGGCGCCTATTAAAAAGAAAATGGTGGTGATTAATAACTCAAATAATAAGAATTACTCTTTTTGCTCGCGCCACACTAACCAAATGCATGATTATGGTCTTTTACGCAAGTCGAAAGAATTTGATATACGACTCTCTTTATTGCAGGATCTTTTATATTATTTACATTTTCTAATATCCGATATGCAGATTTGGTAAATAAGCTGAAAAAATTTATATGTTGTCATTAATAAAATTATGATATTGCCACTTCAAAAACGCTCTAAACTACCTAACGAAAGTATCCTTTTCGTGTGTTGAAGTCCAAATTTTCTTAAGTCTAAGTCCTAGTATCTTTACCATCAAATTCAATGCAATTAGTTTCTGAGCTGACCAATCCCATTCATCTGACGAATTATCCGTCGAAGATGAAGAAGATTTCGATTTTGTTTGTCTCTGGCGCTATTTATCATAATGTAAAGATAAGAAATGAGCGCTTATTTATATAGTTTACTTCTTACTAAAGTTATATTTGAAAGTTAGCCGTTACCCTGGTCCTTCCGCCAGTCGCTACTACAGTTCCATTTGCACCACTCTTGGAGTCAGCTTTGTTTTCTGCGTTGGAAATCAGCCATAACAATAAAAATCCGTACATTTCCAACGCAATTCT
Organism: Cetraspora pellucida; assembly: GCA_910591915.1. Lineage (NCBI taxonomy): Eukaryota > Fungi > Glomeromycota > Glomeromycetes > Diversisporales > Gigasporaceae > Cetraspora > Cetraspora pellucida. The sequence continues at coordinate 9,700 of CAJVQA010001513.1, read as the reverse complement.
ATGTTCACTAAAAGTTTCTTCTTCATCTTCGTTCAAGTCATTTGACGTGGCTTCATACTCAGCTTTAAAACCTAAACATATAATCATAAGCAAATTTAAATTGTATTACAGATTCGAATAAATATATATATATCTTAAGTTTACCAGATAGAATGATATCAAGGACGCGATTCATCGTAGTTGATTTTAAATCATTAAAGTTTCTACAAAAAGTTTGATTATGAATTGGAATGACATTGTTATTCAACTTGTATGTAAAATTGGTTGGATAAATAAGTGAAAATGTACTCACTTTACGAAACTACGAAGAATATCGAAAAGTTCGGCATTTATTATTATTGATAAAGAATTCTCGCTTATCCTGTCAGTAGTATCTGAAGAAAAAAAAAATAGTTTGTAGACTTCCGAATATTTTGTTGTTAATTCTAAATGTACCGAATTACCATTCAGCATTTTATCAAGCTCCAGCGCTTCCAATTCTCTTACAGATATTTCGTTCGGAAAAAAATAATTTGCATCTTGCAACTTCAAGAGTTCCTCATGTAAATTGAAAAATTCCGTCATTTTCTTTATATTTTATGGGATAGAAAAAAAAAGTTTAAGAGAAATCCATACGTTACTAATATACATAACAAATAACATTTACCTGCACGCGAAAATCAACGCGTAAAGATCACATGATTATAAGTAGAGTTTGGAACCGGGTTATAGCAAGCCGGCTCACCAGTTCACACAACGCATGATAATACGTATGATATTTACCGTTACTTATTTAAATTTTGATTGGAAGTTCGGGTAACAATTTACTTTTTTAAAAGTCATTCTGCATAATTTTTAATCGTACGTACATCTATCAAGACGGATATTTTAGTGTAACTATTTAGGTTTTGTCATGAACAATTCAGTTATAATCCTACCTTTCCGAAAGGTGCCATCGGACGAAGAAGAAAGAAGATTACAGACTGGTACTCTTTACAACTATACTAAATTATGCTTTATGTAATAACTTAATGCCTTTTAATTAAACAAAGTTGATGTATACATATCTGACGTGGAGCCCAAAGAAACAGGACGAATATTAAGGTAAAGAATCGATTTTTTTATTTTATTTTATTTTTTTTTATGATTATAATGTTCATGTTTGAAAACGTCTAGATTCGTTCAAACTCATTGCCCACAATCCGAAATTCTGGATCATGTCAAACGAATAAGAAAAGTATCTCATGACCAAGGTAATTATTATTTAATTAATTTAACTGTTTTTTAAAGTTAATGGTTTAAATAAATCATATAGTGCATTCTTTTATATGGGGTGAATAAAGGCTTTATTCTAAATGTACTTATATGTTTAACCGCCTCAATAACGCTCGATGATCTGAAATTATTGATCAAACAACATGACCTTGAATCGATTTTGTCACTTCGTGTTCATCAAATTTCTAAATACCCACCAATAACACGAGCTCAGTTTGAAGAGTGGAATCGGTTATGGCCAATTAATTTCCGCGAGGATCCCAGGAGGTTTGCATAGTTAATTATTTTTATCCGAAGGTTTATACGACTAATGACTAAAGATATAAATATTAATTATAGGGGTTCCAGATTTTCTTCCGAAGAAATAGAAATTTTAAGATATCACATGATCAGAGCAATTCAATTAGCAGATATTGCAAGATCTAAAGGAGAGGTATAGGTTTTGCCGTAAAAACGAAACATACAGCAAGATCACAAAAATGCCTGATCAGAATACATCAGAATCGAGATCTAGAGGATCGGAATTTAGTAACTGTATAGTGATAATAATTTTGCATTCATAGGCAGAAGTTTGTCTGACTGGCTAATAAATTCAATTTAATTTTACATTATTTATACAGTTTAGAGTACTTTTAAAAATTACAAAAACTAATCATAAATGAAATAAAAAAAAGTTGTATAGAAGGTATCGTTTGAGCTGTAGGACTCCATTGCCAAAAATAAGATCTAATTCTCGTCTGTTTAAAAAAGTTAGTATAATAATAACTTCTCAAAACCCGATACAAATCAACTTATTACAAAGCTATTTTTTTTAAACGAACGAGAATTAGATCTTTTGACTATGAAGTCCTACAGCTCCAATGAAACCTTCTATATAGCTTTTTTTACTTGATTATGGTTGGGTTTCGTTTTTTTAAAAAAGTATTCTAAATTGTATAAACAATGTAAAATTAAATTGAATTTATTAGCCAATCAGACGAACTTCTGCCTATGAAGGTAGTATTGCTAAATACCGGCCAGATATGATGAATTCCGACCCGGTATTTTGGAATTGCCCCGTAAACATGCAAAATAATTCAATTTTATCACATGTCCTTATTGTTTAAAGATACCAGTGGGTTGTGTAATGATAGATCCGAGAAGAATCGAAATAATGTACGAATCACATGACACAAGAACATCTTCAAACCATCCATTTAGGCATGCTATTCTAAACTGTATAAATCAAGCAGCGTTATTTGAGAGAACAAAATTGAAGACTATAAATATTGATTCCCTAATACCAAAAAAGCGAAAATCTGATAAATCGGAGGATCAATTTGCATTTTCAAGTGATACATCTTCGGAACCAGGCTCGATCACTTTTGAAAACAGAGAAAGTAGTATAGGAGCTTATTTATGTAAAGGATATGATCTATTTGTTACTCATGAACCTTGTATCACGTAAGCATAACTACATTACGTATAACATTAAGTTGGTTAATTATATTCATTCAATAAAAGAAAAATCATTAATATTTATTTATTAAACTCACTGATTTGAATTTGTTTTTATAGATGCTCGATGGCTCTTGTACATTCAAGAATTGGTCGCGTATTCTATGGACGATCTAATAATGTATCGGGAGGTTTAGGATCATGCTACAAAATCCATACTCACCAAGCTTTAAATCATCATTTCAAAACATTTAGTGGATTCTTGGAAGACCAAATTGAAATGCTCATGATTGATTGCTAAATATATACATGGAAAACTATCGTTCCACTTTGTCTAGAAAGATTACACTCAATAAAGTCCATTCAATTATATATTATGAAATAATAGGATATGAATGAAATAATAAATATTTTCATAAAGATTTTTGCTTCTCTTGATGACCGACGCTTGTCTTACTAAATTTACTTTTTTCAATCAACAGTGGTAAATTTTTGGCTATAAGATATAACTTATTCTTATATTCATTCATAACGGTGGTACTGGTGTATTTCATCAACTGCCTAGCGAAAACGAAACCCGTCATGTAAGCATCAAAATGAGCGGAATGATAGTTGTCATATTGATCAGGTTTTGTGGATGGTATAACAGTTGGTGGCATCGAAGCTGATACATGCTCTATTGAATTATCAGAACATTCTTCGTTTATATGAATTTGTCTTATTCCTTCTGGCTGAATTTTTCCGCCTTTACGACGTTTATGCTTTGAGTCAGCTTCCTTTGCTTGCTCATCCAGTATAAAATCTAAATCGTGCGAATTTCCGCATCTCATTCGTTGAGAACAAAATCCGTGCAACTGTGAAAATTAAAATAATAGGATTATTACAATTGATGCCATACATAAAAAATAAAACAAATAAGTAAAGGTCACTTACAGCATACTGTTCGCAATACCGTTGTTCAAGAGATCGCTTAGGAGATTTTACATCAGTATGAGTTTTTTCGCGAATATCCATATTCGTCCGTTGAGTGCTGTCACGACCTTCTTGAATTCGTATCAATAAATAGGTTTTATCACCAGAGTTTTTGCGATCCACTTGTTCTCGTTCATACCTTAAATGCATTAACGTTAAATAAGATTTGTTTTTGTGATGGGAAATGATATTAATTAATGATGAATAATATTACATACTTCCTGAATAAGTAAGCCAAAAAGCTACTTTTTTCTCTAGTAACATAATCTGCTATATATTTTGTATCCACTATGCCAGCAGGAAACATTTCAACTAAATCTGCAACAAAAGTACTGAGTTTTTCCGGTAATTCCGTATAAAATGAATAATAAATATAAATCAAATCGAGAAACCCGTTATGGACAACTATCGGAACGTTCCGCGTTAGGATGTGGGAAAATATGGAGCGCATTATTGCATTCAGGTCATTGGAGCAAGTTGATGTCTAGAATCAAAAAATAAATAATAAATATAGGTTAAACAATGGTTACATAATAACGACTCTAACCGGATCGTGTCCAGGTGTGTAAGGGATTCCTTTGCGGATTTGTTTATTGAAATCGAACCCGCAATCAGATAAGAATTGCAAACTTCGAGGACTCATCATATGATCCACCTGATTTATCAAAAACAAATACAAATTTTTAGCACGATATAATTTTAAATTCGAAATCAAATTCGATACACTTACTTGACTACATAATGTAAAATTAAAGTTATATACATCGTATTGCTTCTCATATATTTGAGAAGTCTCCTGTCCGGAAGCTATGTCTTCGAATACTGTAAGTCCAAAAGCCACCACGGCATGAGCTTTAACAACTTTACATAAGTTGATATATCTTTCTTCAATATTTCTTTATCAAAAGAACAAAACATATATAGCAATTCATTAGGTGAATGTTCAACAAATTTAATTGGAGAAAACTACTTACGGTGCTCGGGTATTTGCCTCCTTACCACCAAGACCTGTGAATTCAGTATCTAACGCGATGAAACTTGCTCGATTTAAAGCGTTTTTGATGATATGTTCAAGTGAAGAAATATTTTCTTTGGTAACGTCCTTTTGTAAAAACCAAACTTTGCATTAATGAAAAATTTGACAAATTAGAGTCTTTAAACAGAAAGTGAACTCACAGTGAAAGCCGGTGGTTGGGGCCGCATTTTACGAGAAATACAACGTAGTAACAAGTTTGAGTAGATATAAAATAAACATTATGCGCTTTAATTCGATTGGATGATTGGCTCGTGTAACTTTGAATATAAGCTTAATTCGTAATCCGTAAGGATTTGATTAATGATCGGCGGGGTGCATCTTATGAACAATACCATGTTTGGCTCGTGTAATGATAAAATAAATACATCAAGTTTGTTTATGAAAGTCATATAATTCAATGTACTTATATTAATATAAAGAACAAAAATACTAATGCGTTTCATAAAATTTAACACCCCTAGTTCAATATATTCTATGTACAAATTCAGGTTATTATATACTATATAACGATTTTTCAAATCGGAATACTTTATTGAGCAAAAATTTCAATAAAAGGATGCTTTTAAATGAAGAAATACTATAGCTCATAAAATACAGTATAAGCAAATATTATATTATGCTATTCTATTCATTTTTTACTGGAATACATAACTTTTTCATTGCTGATTCCTTTTTATGCTCTTAATTATATCGCGTTATCCAATTTTCTACTGTTTTTATTTTTGGTATTTCACTTGTTTCTAATTCACCTATTTCTTTTTTTTGCAATTCTTCAAGCATTATAGAAGCAGTAAATCGATTTTTCTTGTTCATATTGCCTAACAAAAAGTAGGTTTTAAGATATTGTTGACTCGTTTAGTCATATGTTTTTCTTCATCACGTTTATCATATTTTTGATGTTCTCGAAATGCTTATCTTAAATCAAAATAATTTGATCTAAAAAAATAGTAAATTATTAGTATTTTTATATACTTATAGCTAAATATAAATAGTATTTATTTACTTCAATTCAATTTTTTTCAAATCATTTTTTGAATGTACTACTTGATTTTTTTTTTAATTTTGATGTAAATATATTTGTTAAAGTGAACAGAATATCATTTGATGAAATATTATTTCTGTCTTGTAATCAAATTTCTATATAATATTTGTTAATAATATGAATAAAAATTAAAAATTAAAAGTGTGGTGACTTAGTAAAGTGGTCAGGTTGTCAACTTCTCAAGTGGTAAGTTGATGTTCAAATTCTATTGACGGTGAAAATTTGGTAATCACCTATGTAATATTCGTATTATAGCAACTATTACTAATGATTGGATTAGGACATTAGTAATGGTAGTTACACCAGCATGACTAGCAGGTTATGGGACATCTGTGTAAGTATAGCATTATACAAAGGAATGCAAACTAACAAATCAGACAATACAAACACTAGATAAGTCCTTGTAGTTATGTAAATCTGTTGAAATTAGATAACAAGAAGTCTATTTAGAAAAACCTAAATAAAAAGGTAGTTAGATCTTTGATGGTCTTATTGTAAAGATTAGATTGAAAAAACAAATACCAAGGTCATAATACCTAGTCATAATAGTTAGATAGACAAGAACCTCCAAATTAGGAGTTTCAAGAGTATCACTAACCAAGCTGTTAAAATGAACCAGAGGAAAAGAATATTGGGTTGATCTGATATACCAATAGACTAGTTATAGTTTTACATAGACTATCTGGATTGGGAATTTGATAAAAAGGCAGATGAAAAAGTAGAGATATACTAAAGTACTGAAGTTATGTTGTGAAGTAGATACTAGAGTCTAAGTGAACTTTACAAGGACATAGTGGTTTAATAATTAGTCCTAACTACAAGTGTTAGTTTTGTTATAGTGATACCTAGATCAAATATAAAAATAGGTACAGAAGGCTCTGAGAGGTTTATCTTAAGAATAAATAGTCCTAAGCTTGAGATGATGATCTGAATATCTGGATATGATTCAGTGATATTAATACAAGTTACAAGTTCAGAGAATTTAAAGTAAAACATCCAAGCAGAAGTGTTAGATATAACAATTGGTAAGGAACCTTTGGGCTAACTCCTTAAATAGGTAATATAGAAAAGTTATATATGTAACCAATTGTATGCTCTTCTGTAGTGGTTTATTGAATCACAATACTGATAAGTGATTAATAAAAGTCAAAAGACCAAAGAAGTTATCTTAAAAAAAATAAAAAAATAAAAAAATAAAAATGAAAAATAAGTATTAGTATATATACTTTTTATTTTTCTTTATATTTTCTTTTCAATATTTTTTCTAATACAGTTACTAATTCACATTTATTTTCTTTATTTTTGTAATCAATTTTTTATTTTTTTAATTCTGATTTGATAGCTATTTTGGATCATCAATTTGGATCTGATACTAAAAATATAAAACTAAATTTAGAAATAAACAGAAATATGACGACTTAGTGAAGTGATTAAATTGTCAACCTTTCAAATAGTAGATTGGAAGTTCAAAACCTACTAATGACAAAAATTTGAAAAATCAACTATATTATATTGGTATTATAAAAGGTAAACAGTATTACAATAATGACACTTTATCAATCAGTTTGAATTAGTATCTATAATATGTCATATCAGATAACTAGCAAGTTATAGAGCATCTGTGCAATGTTATAGTTATATAGAGAAATGCAAACTGGTATCAGATAATGCAAACCCAAGATAAGTTCTTATGGCTATGTAAACCTATAAACTAGAAAACTGGAATTCACTTGAGAAGACTTGAGTAGAAAGGTAGTACAGATCTTTAATAATATTACTATAAAGGCTAGACCTAAAAAATAGATACCAATATAAAAGAAATCAGATAAGCAAGAGCCTTGAATAAAAGGTACTACCAACAAGGTTGCTAAAAATCTTAAACTAAAGAAAAAAAACCTTAAGGGCAAACTTTAAAGTATTAGAGACAGATTATAGTCCTATCAAGTTATTTAAATTAAGAGTCTGAGATCAGAAACAAAAGTTACTATAAGTACTAAGAATATGCTATAAAGTTGGTACTAAGATCTGAATAAACTTTGCAAAGATGAGCTTCATTAACAAGTGACTAAATGTAAATAGTTAGTTAGTAGAGAGGCTCTCTGAGCTCTACAGTTAGATAACATACTCTGAAATGTATAATGATTTAACAGATATACAGACAGAAGGTCATGATTAGGTTAGATAACACTTAGATGTATAAGAACTTGTATGCTATTTGTTAGTATAAGTATAAGAATCAGAGTGTTTAAATAGCTAATCTTCTAGTAAATTGCAGATATGGCAGCTAGTGTAGAACCTGTTGTATAGATGAACTACTTAAAATAGACAACCAAAAGTTGTATGTATGGTTAGTTGTATACTTATTTTGTACAAGTTATATAATCATAATTAAAATATAATAAATGTATTAGCTGCTGATAACTATAGTCTTAGCATAAGCAAAAAAAAAAAATAAAGTTAAAAGTAAGCAAGATAAATATAAAAACATCTATAATAAACAGAACTGTATATATTATATAGTTTTAATCTTTATTTTTGTTATAAACATTTCAATATAGACCTTTAGTTTTATATATCTTTATTACTAAGTAATAGAACATTATATTCAGAATTTGATATAGTACAATTTGAAATTTTTGATTCTGGTTTTGTAAATTTATAATCTTTCATAGTTTTTTTAATATTAATAAGTAAAAAAGTATTTTAAAAATCAAAATTAAATAAAAAATATAGTCAAATAATTCATTACTTGTTGGCTAAACAAAATGTGATTAATTAGTAATGACCTTAAGATAGATATTATCTTTTTTGCTTTTTTTAATTGTTTACTGACATTTCTTTTATATTCTTAATTGCATTTACTATATTATCTCTATTTTGAATATTATATTTAAGATAAATATAATGTTTTATAGAATGTGCAATCTATTAGTTAAAATATAGAGTATATAAAATAGCAATCAAAAATAAGTTATTTGGCAATTTACTATTATTATATGATCTGTAAAATTATATAATAATTGCTTTTCTAAAAAAATTTTTTATTAATTTGCTAATTATTATCTGTATATAATAAGAATCTACTGTTGTTTTAACTTTACCAGATTCTAAAAAAATCTACAATTTTACTTTTATATTATATCACTTGAACTATTAGTTAATAATCATTATTAGTTCTTTATTATAGTAGTGTAAACTATTGTCAAATAGAATTTCTATTTAATAAGCTTTTTTTTCTATTATAGAAAACAAAGCATCAAAAGAAGATGCAGTAAATTATATATTTTGTGTTGAATTAACTAACTAATAATCTAAAATTTCAATATTTAATAAAGCAGAATTATTAAATTTTTTTGTATATACTAGTAATATATGTAATATATATTCTTTTTTTAAAAAAAAATCTGATTTAACTTCTTATACTAATTGTAACAAAATTTTTATTTTATAGTTAGTTATGATAACAGTATTATTTTTATCTAATCAGTATAATATTGCATTAAAGTATGCATTAAGATAAGTTTTTTTAACTTGGTATGTTCAGTAATATTGCAGTTTTGCATAATTCTTAATTATTGATTCTTTTTTATTAAGAATTTGCAGAAATTGTTAAAAAATAAATTAACTTTGTTATATTTTTTATAGTGTTTTGAATATTCTTTATTTCAATTTTCAAATACAAATTTTAAATAATATTCAATATAATCATTATGCTAAATGTGTTTAAAAACATTTATTAATAATTCTTTTTTATATTCTTACTTTAAATAACATTAAATTAATTCAAGCTAAATTATTATTAATTATCCAGATTTAATTTAAAATTAATATTAATTAAATTTTTTTATAATTTATTTTATTGTAATATCCCTTAATCTGTAGACTGTAGCAGGCAAATTTGCCTGCTTAATAGTCCAAATATAATAATGATCTACTTTTTTAAAAATTTAAAATTATTA
>CAJVQA010001512.1:0-25300 GCA_910591915.1 Cetraspora pellucida | reverse complement strand
GCTTCAGAGAAGTTTTCATAAAGTTTAATATATTAACTATATCATTTTTCTGTAGTTCAGCATTTTGAAAGGTTTGGTTCAGATGATCGTTAGAAAGAGTTTGTATATTTTTTGTTATTATAAAACAAATTTTATTATTATTTTCTTAGTTTATTGTTTTAATGTTTAGTTTATTTTAGGAGTTCTATTAGTTAATTTTTTATTAAAGTATAATATTTTATATAAAATATTTTTAAACTATTATTGTTAACATTTTTTACTTTTATAAGTATTTATAAGTAATTTGTTATATCAAATAAATAAAACTAAAATAGTTATATATTTAAAAAATACATCTAATTAGAAATTACTCTATTATTTTTTTATTTATTTAAATTATTTAACAAAAAACTGTAAAAAAATAAAAAATTTTAATTATAAAAAGTCAAAGTAGGGTTCTAGTTAGTTTAAAGGCAATATCTAATAAATTTTTAGCAGTTTGAGATATGTATATAGTTATGTTTGTATTGTTATATTATTTCTAATTCATGTTGTAAACAATTCTATTTAAAAAGTAAATACTACTAACTGTTTTAATAATTTTATATATTGATTTTTAAAAAAGAGAATAAACTAAATTATTTACTTTTATAAATTTTTTTTTTAAAAAAATAAAGATGCTAAATGAACTAACTTTATAGTTTCTGTAAGTTTTTAATTCTTATAGGTATTTTTTATAAGTTTTATAGTTGTATTAAACTAATATATTCAACTTTGTTGTTTATTTAATAAAAAACTTTGACTTTTACTGACTATTTCTTTTATAGTTCCAAAACATATTTAAACTATTACTACAAAGTTATAACTTCTTTTTCAATTCTATTTCAATGTCTAACTATGTATGAATAGTACTTCAAGAAAGTTTTCATAAAGTTTAATATATTAATTATATTATTTTTTTATAATTTGATTTTTTAAAAATTTTGGTTTAAATAATTATTGAAAAAAGTTTTTAATAATAAAAAATTAGTAATATAATATTAAAATTGATATAATTATAAATTAAGTATAGTATTAAAAGTATGATAACTTAGTAAAATAATTAAGTTATTTAAAAAGTTGTAGAATAGAGGTAATATTTTCATTCTTTTTGCTAATCTTAATTTTACAAAAATGAAAAAAGAATACATCAAAGTTTATTCAAAAATTACTCTAAGAAACTAATTTTTTGTTACTAAAGAAAAAGAAAGAAAACTTAGAAACAGTATAAGTTTATTAAAACAACTTCTTAAAGAAGCTGTTTATTAAAAATATCAAAAGGTTTTTTGAAAATTTTTAGAAAATTTTTAGAAAAATTAAAAACTAGATGTAATCCTAAAAAACTGATTGATCAATATATAAATAAACTACAAAATAAACAATTATGTAAGTTAGAGTAAATAAACAGATAAACATATTTAAGTATTTAATTAATACAGAATGTGACAAGCTAAATAAGGTACTGCAAACAAAAGCATACATAGTTATTAGATTAGTAATTAGTTTAGAAGGTTTTAGAACAAAGTTAGAGTTAAATTAAACAAACAACTAATAACAAAAATAGTAATAGTTAAAATTAAATATTTGTATAATCTAAACCAAATAACATTAGCAGAAAAGCATGCCTGCTTAAATAAGCAAAAAGAGTATATTGCAAAAAAGATATAGATATAACAAACTTCTTAGAAGTAAGTAATTCAATATAGATATATATTATAAGAGTTTTAGTAGACAAACATAAAAAAGTGTACAGAAATATTATTAAGAAAAAATTACAACAATAAAGAAAAAGATTTTAATTAACCAAGAAAGAAAAGAAAATGAAAATAGCATACAAGATATGGCATATGTAAGTAAAAAAAAAATGCAAAATATAAAGACAAAAATGAAGCTTGAACTACTAATATCACAGCTAATAAGTCAAGAAACTTGTGTAAAAAAAAAGAAAATAATAGTAAAAAAAAAAATCAATAGCTTAAATAAGAAAAAAGAAAAAAAATCAAAACAACAAAGTAGCAAAAAGTGAATTTCAGCAAAATAAGACAAAATAAAGCTAGAAGCACCAATAATATAGTTAATAGTTTAAGAAAGCAGTCTTAAATAAAGGTATTTTTAAAAAAAAATAGAAATAATAAATAAAAAAAAAGATAATAAAGCTAATAAATAAGCAAAGGTTTTTTTAAATGAAATAAAAAAAGAAATGTTTGAGAATTCAGATAAAGCAAATATTAAAGATAAAGTAGTGCTATTAATAACAAAATGTGGTATAAATAATTCAGAGACAGAAAAGTTAAAAAGACTAATGCTTCTAAGACACAACAATAAAACAAAAAAAACACAATAGTAGAGAAAAGAAAGAATTTAGAAAACAGATTTTATAAAAACATCTATGTATCAAGATAGGCACCTAAAGATATAAATAACTTTATTTGGTTTATTAAAAACAAATCAAAAAACCTGAAATAAAAGGAGGTACTTAAACAAGAATAAAACTAAAATAAACAATTTGAAAAAAAATAATTTAATAATAATATTAACAATTTGTGACTTGTCAAAAGATACAAAATATAGAAGAGTTATATGCTATTTAAGTTTTTATAAAAAAACAAGAATACTTAAATAAAGAACTTTAAAAAAAACAAAAGCTGCATTAGTATAAACCAAAGGTTGGAATCAGAAAGGACTAAACTCTCTAGCATTAAGCTGGTTAGTGCATTTTGAAAAAGAATCAATATGTAGAATTATATCAAAAAGATTCAATTCTGAAATACTTGAAAAAAGAAAAAAACACAAGGTAGTATTATGAAATATTCCAAAATCAGCATTAGAGTTAATTTTGTTAAGACAATTAAGACTTTTAAAAGTCAAAACATTATTTATACTAAATAATAGTAATAGTGGCAAAAGAAGTATAGCTTTTGCATACTTTGAATCTAAAAAAGATTGCCAGAAGGTGAAAAAAAAAGTGCTTTTTATTATCACAATAAGTTGTCTTGATATAAAGAAAAACAAGCAGTAAAAAAAAAAGAAGTAAAGCTAAGTAAGTCAAACCAAAAAAATATAAAAGAATATTATAATAAAAAATAAGAAAAAAACCTAAGTTTTTTTTAAGACATCTATAACTTTAAAAATGAGAAGCCAAAGGTAATTAAATCTGAAATAAATAAAAGAAAAAAAGAGAACCAAAAAGAAAGAACAAGAAGCAATATAGAGCAAAAAAAAAATATATCAATTATATAATAAATTAAAAAGCATAAAACATATGTATTGCAAGAAATATTAAAAAAGCTTAACAGTTTAGACAATAAATAGGTAAATTCTGCCTATAGGTTCTGAAAAGTGCACCAATTGAATTAAAAAACCAGAGTACAAAGAGAATAGATGCTTTAGAAATATTAAAAAATAGTAAAAAACTTTTCTTTGAACAAGAATTAATATACAAAAAAGCAAGAATATAGGTCCTATAGCTTAGCAGTTAAGCTCTCATATCCTCTATAGTCAAGATCAATAGTTCAAGTTTGGCTAGAAGCAAAATTGAAAGATTTTAGCTTCTGTAACCTAATAAGAAGCCTGTAATTGAATGTGAAGTCTTGTGGTTGAAGTTCAAGTGCAGTACAATAATGGAAGTAGAAATTTCTAGAAGGAGATCTAATCATAAAGTAAAGGCACTATGTGTAACAAGCAGTTGTTACAGAAGGTTACAGTTATGAAAGAATTGCACATGTAAGTCCTTTAGGCTAGTGCAGTACCAACATCCTTATACCTTCTAATATAGGCAGTACTAATATCCCTGCATTCAACAACAGGAGGAACCGTATCTAAAAATAGAAACACATTACACAATTGATTAACATTGTAATTTATACATTTTAAAGTACTTTTTCACAAGGCTTGTGTAGCCAATTCTCTTTATGAAAGTGCATAAGTCAACTAGTCAAACCTGAAGCTTTCACACCATATTTTAACAATATTAGTTGAATCTACTTGAATCTACCAACTTTTATATGATGATTTACCTTGTAAAAATGTATATGTTAGTAAGTAAATTATGAAACACTGAACTACAAATCTAGACATTGAACAATAAAAAACTGTTAGAAGCAATGATTTAATGAATAGTGTGAGTTTGAGTATTAGTTTATATATATAATTTTTATATATTTAAAAAAGTCTTTAAAAGTTTGAACAAATATATAATAATACAAACTAACTACATATGTATATATTTTTTATATTTTTTTTGACAGAATAAGAAAAGATATATACACATATAATACTTTAAAACTTTTAGAATAACCATCATATTATTAGATAGATTGTGATTTTTGGTTTTAGATTATACTATATATATGAAAGGTTATTTGAAAAACCGTGATGCTTGGTTCTAGATTACAATTTATATGAAAGATTATTTGTTCTTATAGGTAGATAATGATAATTGATGCGAATTCGTCAATTAGTTGGTAAATAGACAAGATTATGACATGCTTATATACTTCACGAAAAATAAAATATATTTATTCTAAGTTCTAAATTTATTGCAGTTTTAATTTCACTTTGATTTTGTTATTTTTTTTTTCTTTAAAACTTACAATTTGATTGGCTGATTAACATGTGACAATACATGACATTGTATAACATTGAATGGTTCCTCCTGTTGCATCCAACTTGTGAAGTACTTGCTTAGAAGGATAATCAACAGATTGTGCAAATAAGTCTTAATTAGAATTCAAGAAGAGAATTTGATTAGAAGAATAATCTAAAAATAACTAAGACTAGAATAGTGAGAAAAGCAGTGAACATGAGAATGAACTATAATAAAGGATTGGTCTAACCAAAAATTAAAAGCACTTCAGGCACAGTTGAATAATCTAATTGTAGAAAAGAAGATCTTAAAGGTAGGTATATAACTTTCTTGTACAATATAAAAGTACCAAATCAGATTATGATTGTACCTATATAGAAGTCTATAATGAACAAGACTAGAGATTAACCAACCAATATGAGATAAGATCTGCAAGGTAGTATAGTATCACTGAGGTCAGTGTAACTCTCTAGGCATAACCAGAATTATCTTGCAAGTATTGTTAAATAAGCTAAGAGCTTGCAATATATAGTAGTATAGTATCATTAGAATTAGAAGAACTCCCTAAGTATAACCAGAATTGTCCTGTTTGTAAGTGCAACAAGTCTCAGTCTCTATCATAAAAGAAAGCACCATGTTAGAGTTTAAATGCAGCATCAAGTTACCGTATAATGCTAAGACCTAAGACATCTGTAGGAACAGCAATAGCAGATTTGGCTTAAGATATGAATTGGTCAAAAGACTAATGGCAGCAGCAAATCTAACTTGAAATACAGGTTTAGTGCAGATCTTGGACCATTGTCGAAACATCTTAGAGGAAATAATAACAGGCATACCAAAAATAGGAAGATCATAAGGATTAGACATACCTGAGTAGACCAATTTGGGAGTAGTACAATGATAAAAAGATGAGAAATGTGGAAAACAAGATAATACTAGATATAGTTAAATTAGAAGACAGAAGAAACAAGACCAGGTAAAACATGTGAGTAGAACATATGGGTACAATTTACAAAAGACAGTACCTCTGGCATTTAGGATGCTGCATTAAGTTTAGTAGGTATCCTTGTCTGTATAGCAGTTTAATATATGTCATGACTGCAAGTAGTTGTCAAGGTAACTGCATGCAGGCATGTGGCAGACATGCACTTAGATGCTATAAGGGTAACCAGATGAAGTCAGTAATGTAAAATTAGATAGTATATAGTATTAGTAATAATTGATTCTAAAAATGTAATCATAAATCTGTACTATATCAAATTAAAGCTAATAAACCAACTGGCATTGTCACCAAAGTTTAAAAAAAATATATATATATATATACAAAAAAGCATCATTAATAAAATCAATTAGAAAAAACAATTTGGAACTGAACATCATATGTTATAATATTAATGAAATAAAAAATAAAAGCCACAAAATAAAATTGATATATGAATAGATTTTGGACAATAAGATTGATATACTAGGTTTGGCAGAAACAAATATTAGTAAAAAAAAGTTTTTTTATCTTAAAAGATCTAAACAAATATAGAAGTTTCTGGTCAGATTCAAACACATTAAAAAAAAAGACTCAAAGGTTGAAATACTAATAAAAAAAAGATAGAAAAGACATCTTGAGCAAATAGATAAAGTCAATGAATATATAATAATAGCAAACTTCATATTTAAGCAACTAGAACTCATAGTTATAATAATTATGCCATCTAACAACAAAAAAGAACAAAGAAAAATTCAAAGAGCAATTATAAAAAGATATATTAAAAGAACTTACTAAATACAAATAGTAATCATAGATAACTTAAACTGTATTATTGATCTAAAGCTAGATAGGTCTAGCATTTTAAAATACTCTTTTAAAACAAAACTAATTCTAAAATAACTAATTAATCAGAATTTTAAAGATGCTTTCAGAATAAAAAATCTAAAAAGTAAAAAATTTTTATGAACAAATAAAAAATCCAATACAAAAATTAACCAAATATAAATAACAAAAAAGCTTGCAAATAGACTCATTGATGCAAAGATTTAAAAAATATCTAACTGTATAAATAGTGACCATAGTGCAGCAATTGCAAGATTAGAATTAAATTATATAACCACATGGCACAGAACATTAAAATTTAAGAAGCTAAAACAATATTAAACAATTTTCTTATATGAAAAAATAGCAAAAGAGGATTAAAAAAAATATAGAGAAGAGTTAGACAGGATGTTTAAAAATAAAAGCCTAGTACAAAGAATAAAAAAAAGTGGATTAGAACATACAGAAAAGTCTAAAGAAAACTTAAATAAAATATAAAAAGTTATAAGTAAAAGTATATTAGAAGTAGCAAGAAAGACAATACTGAAGAAAAAAGTTCTAAATACTACTGAAAACAAAAAGAACAATAAAGTAAAGAAATCTAAGCTAACTAAAACATTATTACAACTAGGAAAATGAATCAGTTTAGAAAAAAAAATATTAAACTAGATTTAATCTTAAAAAATATAGAAAACTTCAATATTATAGTATAATATATAAACAAGCAACATAAAAACAACAGAAAAAATTTCAAAGATATAAACAGAAAAAATAATCTTTAATATATATAGCTGGTAGAAGATTTTGTATAAAAGAAGAGCAAAAAAAATAGAAAAGCAAAAACTAAAAGAAATAAAGCAAAACATTGAAAGAAGATGTCAAATGATCAATATCTAGCAATAAAGAATATTAACAAGTCTATTGAACAAACTATTAAATAAAATAAGAATAAACAGACTTGTTAAGCTTGAAGACTTGAATAGAAAGCTAATAATAAATTCAAAAGAGTGCTTAAAAAGACCAAAAAGCATTTTTAGCAACAATTTAAAATACAAAACTTTCAAAACTATAAGATTAAAAATAAGTAAGATAAAATATACTAGCCAAAAGAAAAAATTGATAAAATTTGATATGAACAGCTAAATAAGAATATTACAGAAGAAAAATGGCTAAAAATATTATTAGAACTTAAAAATAATACAGCTCCAAATGTGTTAGAAATTATCTACATGCTAATCAAAGCAGCTAGCAATCAGACCTGAAAAATCTTTAGAAGGCTAGCAGAAATATGTATCAAATTAGAATTAATACTTAGAAAATAGAAGATGTTACAAATTTATTCAATACCAAAAAACTTAAATTGGCAATATAATTTGAGCAATGTAAGACCAATAGCATTGCTAGAACTTTGTAAAAATATATAACCAAAATATTTACTAAAAGATTAGTACAAATATTTTGTAAGAAAAATATATTAAAAGGACCAAACTTTGCAGAATTGCCAGACAAGTTAACAGAAAAGCCAGTACACATTATTAATTTTTATTTTTTTTAGTATTAAAATAACCTTTTTGGTTCTAGCTTTTTATTAATACTTATATTAAGTACATGTTTTATATAAACATATCTATATTGAACTATTAGACAAGTGTATAACTAGAACTTTTTTATATTATCTATTTAAGAAGCCTGTCTGAAAGTTTTTTACTAGTTGTTATATCTAACACCTCTGCTTAGGTGTTCTATTTAAACTCTTTGATCTAACTCTAATATTAATTTCATCAGATTACAGACCTAGATCTATTCACTTTTAACTATAGGACTATAATTCTTAGACTATTTTTATCCTCGAAGCAAACCTATCAAAGTGAGCTGTATTTCCTTTTACTGCTAACCTGGTTTGACACTATGGTCAAGACCAATATTTGCAGTCAGAATTATCTTTTAAACTACTATTATCCTTGTAAAGTTCATCCAAATTTTGGTATCTATCTTTTTGACTTTTTCTCTAATATCTTCTACTAGTCACAACTCAGAACTAACTGACTTCTCAAACTTCTAATTCAGATGGCCCAGTATGATATACTTATGTATCCTTTTCTTTTGGCAATTCTGACAGCCTAGTTGGTCATATGCTTCTCTATATATCTTGTTATTCAGTTTATCTAACAGTTTCTATAAAGGTGTTTTATAAGCTTTCATTAGTTTAATAGCACTATTGAAAGTTTGTGCTACCTCTTTACTCAGGATTTCTAAGTAGGTTTCTATCATTTTGGTTTCTTAGTCTTCTATACTCAGTGGTCTTATCATGAGTTTGCACTAAAGCCTTATATGACACAAGTTTTTTACATTTCTCTATGTATGTATAATATTATACTTCATATAGATGCCTTGAGCTCCCAATGTCAGATAGGATCTAACTTGATGTATTTAAAATTACAAATGCCCAAAACTTAACTGATTAGCAAAAGACAGTTACTGTAATACAGATATAATTTTCAAAATTCGTTGTCTATGAGAATTGAACCTTAGATCTGTCACTTGAGGATTAATAACCTATTTACTTCACTAGGTTATTACATCCTATATATATTATTAATGCAATAATAGAAGATATAAAAAATAACAAAAAAAACTTTGGCTAGTATTACAAGATATGAAAAAGGCCTTTAATTCAGTATCATTAGTAGCATTAAATTTGGCACTTAAAAACTTAAAATACCAAAAATAGCAAGTATTTTCATTTTAAATTTGTTTGAAAATTAACAATCAAAAATTATTACAAACTTAGGAACAACAGAAGCCTTTGAGATTAAAAATAGCATTAAATAAGATAAAGTAATCTCACTTTTAGTATAGAGAATATTTTATAACCTATTATTAGAAAGAATCCAAAATGATCTAAGTTTAGCCTATATATTGTGCATTTTATATAATAATAGCATAAAGTTTACAATACAAAAGAAAAAAAATAAAAACAAGCTGTAGTAGCATATGCAGATGATATAATATAGATTGCATCAAGTAAAAGGCAAATAGAAAAAATTATTGAAATAGCAGAAGATTTTTTTAATTTAAATAATATACAAATTAATAGAAAAAAAACTAAACTTATTATGATAAACATTAAAGAAAAAAAAATAAAACACTCTTTTTTGGCAAAAAGTAGATTCATAAGAAAAGTAAAAATAAGATTATATAATTTTTAGAAATTTGGCTAAATTGCAAATATAAAAAATCAATGATAAAGTCAAGTGCTAAAGAAATAGTACAAATATTTGTAAAGAGCCTAAATTCAAAAAAGCTAACAATTAGCCAAATATTATATATTAACAACATATGCATTATATCCAAGTTGATCTATATGCTACAAACAACAAGATTATTAAAAACATAATAATCAATATACATATACCAATAATTAGTCTAACAAAAAAAAAAATAGAAATTATATAATTTGTAAGAAATATATAGCAGGCTTAAAAGAAGCAATAATTAATATAAGAATAGAAAATAGTTTTTATTTAATAGAAGCATCTAAAAACAAGTAGCAAAAAAATATTTCTAGAGTAAGTGCAAAGCTATGAAAAAACAATTTGACATGTTTAACAATGTTAAGAGTAAAAAAACTTCAATTAGTTTTAAATTTTAACTATGAAAACCTAATTTTTAATAATAAAAGTATAGGCAGGAAAGCCTATTTACATGAAGAACTAGGCTAATAATGATCAGATCCAATGTATAGAGCAGACTATAGTATCTTCTGCAACTGTGAAAACCAAGTATATGGTAAGTGCATCTATAGAAGGAAATTTAAACTTCTTAGATCACAATTCATCACATCCTTCTGAGAACCCTTTTACTAAAAATATATTTTTATCTACCTTCAAAAAACCTTATATACCTAACCTCTTTATTAATATACTAATAAACTTAAATACTACTAACAATAATCAAAACTTATCAACAGAAGATCTAAATAATACTATCGACTTACTAACAACAAATACTATTAAAGAAAAAACCAATTTACAAATCTTTGATCTATCTAAATTATATAATTCTTTAACATGTTTCAACAAATTTCTCTTATTTTACAACTTACAGCTCTTACCAACACCATAATCAATAGGCTTCTTTTTAAAACTTATCCAAACTGACTATTTAACATATTATTCTGAGCAATATATCAACATCTCTATTAAAACATCTAACAATAATACCTATGAAGAAGCCTATATTCATCTCCTACAAGAAACCAATCTTTTATCCAATTTTATTTATATTCTTTTTTAAAAACTCCTAGATTTTCAAAATGTTCTACTTAAAACAAACTGTTTTTCAACAAAATTCAAAATACTATCTCTTCTAAATTGCCAAAAATCTCTCTTATCAACTCCATCTTCTAACCTAGATCTACCTTCCAATACAATATATACTAATAATAATTTTTTATTATCAGAAAACTCAGATATCACAAAATCAATCAAAATACACTCTCTCAATGTCAACAGTCTCTTAGACAATTTTAAACAACTTAGCCTAATTGCTTCATTTTAAAAAATCAAATAGATATTTTTGGAATTTCAGAAACACATCTATCTATTAAGGAGGCAAAATTCCCAACTTTATTTCAAAAACTTACAAATTACAAATACTTCTGGACACCTAGCAATGCTTGTCAAGGCAGTATAGGAATATTAATTCATAACTTCTTGCTAAATATATCAAAAAAATTCAAATCTATAAGAACTTTATTTTAGAAATTAACCTATTTTTTAAAAACCTTCACATCAAACTTATTCAACTATATTTTCCAACTCAAGAGAAAAAACAACTTAGAAAAAATATTTTCTTATATCTTACACCTATCTTTAATCAAACCAACTACAAAATAATTCTTATGAGAGATCTAAATGAAGTCCTTAATCTCAAACTTGACAAACTACTACCAAAAAACTCTAATATATCAGAATACTCTCTTCTAAAACTCCTCAAATCTCTTTAATTTTATGACACATATAGGCTCTTCTTTTCTTTAACTCTAACATTTACATTCATATATAACAACAGTTATAGCAGAATTGACCAAATATAGACTAACATCCATATTACACTTCTAGATTATGCTGATATTTTACATAACTCATTCACTCTATCTGACCACTTAATAGTATCACTTGAACTTACAATTAACTTACCTAAAACAAACCTGCAATTACTCAAAACCAGAACTAAATACCAATAAAAACTAACTACAAATAAACAAATAGAAAATTATCAATCTCATATAGAACAAAACCTTCAACTACTTCTCACATCTATTATCAGCATTACTCAAAACTCAGAACTTAATAATATATAGAATCAAATTAACAAAGCTCTAACCAAAACAACTCAAAAACATATTCTATTTAAAAAAATCAAAATCAATCTTTATCAAAATGAACAACAACCACCCTCTCTTACACCACTATATAAACAACTTAAACAAGCAATCTATCTTAAAACAACTCTTAATAAACCTAACTTTTCACAAACTTATAACTTATATATTAATAAATATTCACAAAATACTTCACTACCACCCTCCCACTTAATACCAACTAATAACAACTCTGTTTTTACTTTACTCTTAACACCCTTTATTACTGAAATCAAAATACTAAAAAAGCAAATCCTTAAAGAAAAGCAAGAAAATACAATAAAAAAAATTTAAACCAAATTTGAAGAAAGAAACAACAACTTCTATCAAAATCCCAAAATATTCTTCTGAAATGTTCTAGAAAAACCAAATAATAGTATAAACTTAGATCAACTTCTCTTTAATAATACACTTACTACTCAACTAACTGAAATAAAACAAGCTTTACAATCCTATTTTCAAGACTATTTCCAAAAACTACCATATTCACCAATTCATGAAAATACAAAATATTATGAATTTTACAAACTATATCCAGAAAATAAACAATACTTTGTTAATCTTTTCTCAGAAATTACTCCAGAAGAGTAGAATAAAGTTATATATGACCTTTTTAACCAAAAAGCTGCTGGTTTCTCTAAAACTAACTATGAACATCTAAAACATTTAAACTTCAAAGATCAAAACATAATTTGACTCTTCTTATCAAAATGCTTTACATTACAACAAATCCCAACATTATGGAAAACATCAACCATTTTTCTAATCTTAAAAAAATTCTTATAGAACTTTACACTAGATCAAGTCTGACCTATCTCTCTGATCAAACCTATAAAAAATGTCTTACTAAAATATTCACAACCTGTCTTGATCAAATCATTACTCAGCATCATCTATTAAGTAACTTAAATTTCACAGCAACTAAAAATAGCTCAACTCATATTCCTATACAAATATTACTAAATATAATTAAATATTACAAAACTAATAACAAAGAGGTATAAATACTCTTTCAAAATATATCCAAGACCTTTGACAAAATCAATATTCAATGATTACTAGATGCCTGTAAACATATTGGCATTCCTCAGACTGGTTTAAACTTTATTAAATTCCTTTATCAAGACAGAAAAGCCAGAGCAATTACTGCCTATAGTCTAACTGATCCAATCACACTACTATTAGGCATAGAGCAGAAAGAAACCTATTCTCTACTATTCTGAAAAATTTACTATGACCCTATTCTTAGCTACATAAACTCAAAATACAACTCAAAACTTCTTAAAATTTTATTACAATCTTTATTAGAAACAATCTTCCCAACTACCCCATCTATTATAACAATACCACCTTTTGCCTTCATGGATAATACAATATGGCATTGTAAATCCAAAAACAATCTTCAAAATATTCTAGATGACATAGCTACATAAACTCAAAATACAACTCAAAACTTCTTAAAATTTTATTATAATCTTCATTAGAAACAATCTTCCCAACTACCCTATCTATTATAACAATACTACCTTTTGCCTTCATAGATGATACAATATGGCATTGTAAATCCAAAAACAATCTTCAAAATATTCTAAATGACATATTTGAACTTTACCAACTAAATAACATATAATTTAACCCATCTAAATCAGATCTTATTTATATCTTATCTAATAGAAAAACACTACTTAATACTACTCAAGATATAAATCCTCTAAACTTTAATAACCAACTAATTATATCTCATAAATCCAATGATTCAATTAGATACTTAGATATTTTTTTAGATGAAAAAGAATCAACTAAACCTACACTTGAAAAAATTCTTAGCAAAGTTTCTTAATTTATCTACATGATCCAATACAAAAAACTCTTTTCTATACAAATATCTCAACTATTTAATACTATTCTTGCATCATCAATCAAATACTTACTTCAAATCTGCTCTCTTTTACAAAACCAGCTTCAATGATTATCAAATATCTTAACAAAATGCACCAAACACATGCTTTACCTATCCACAAATACAAACAATGATATACTTACAAACCTACAATTACTCAACATTTCTATACTAAACAAACTAATTTTACAAGTTAGTAACAGCAATATAGAAAGATGCTTTAACACTAATGAACTTCTAAACCAAATTACTATACACTGAATTAAGAAATGGCTTTCCAAAATATAGAAACCATTTTTAACACAAGATATAATTTTAAAAAATTATAAAAAAAACACCAATTTCACTATAATATCCTAATTTCATCACTTATATAAAAACAGTATATCTCTTAACAACTTCTATCTAACTCAACTGTCAACTTATAAACAAACTAACTAACTAAACAATATTTACAACTTTATCCTACTTTCAAATAATTCAACAACTTCAAGTCTTAAAAATAAAAAATCCTTTTTCTTGAACAACTCCTTATAGCTGACAATCTAAATCTACTTCCTTAGAAAAACATATATTTAGGAACTCTCAAATCACCATGAGGCCTTATTCCAAGCTGATTCAAAACACTCTCAAACCAAATATCCACCTCTTCTATAGCATACATATGGCCCAACATTCAACTTCTACCAATAAATTCATTTCTAAATACACTTAATTTAATCACATTTCAATCTGATAACATCAAAAATATATGGACAATTTATATCTTATCTTCAAACTGGCATATAGGCAAAATAACATACAAATCCAACTTACCACTACTCTTTCAAAACTACCAAATTATTAATTCAATATTTAACACAATTTGCATTTCTTCTACATTAACAATGATTCAAATCAATTACAAAAATACCATTAACTTAAAATGCAAAACACAAAAAAAACAACAACACTTTGAGCTTAATATCAACAACCAAGAAATTTAAGCACTTCAAAATATTCACTTAGAGCTTTACAAACTAGTTCACCAATCTTTACCCTTTCTCTTAATACCTTTCTTAGAAATTCTTTTAATACAAAACACAATACCTGATTCTACCTACCAAAACCAACTTATTGATCTTCATAAAAAAATTCTATTGCTAGAACCAACCAATCTAAACTTCTATACAAATGCCTCTATACTCAATTCACAAACAAACAACATCTTGACAGGCATCACTTGGATCCTTAAAAAAGATATACAAATTAAATTTAATGCTTCTATAACTTATGCATTAAACTTAACATAAGCAGAATTAGCAGTACTCATTCCTCTATTTCTCATCCTATCTGCTAATTATTAAATTTATATCTACTTAGACAGTTTATTTACTATTTAAATACTCTCCAATATACTATCCTACTACTACAAATTACAAACTAAACAAAATAATTGAAATATTATATATATATTTAATTATTTAATAAAACTTAAAAATATCATTTACACTATACACAAAGTTAAATTACATTTAAAAAATACTTTATACAATATAACTGATTCTCTTGCCAAACAAGGTGCCAACAAGACTAAATTAAAATTTAATCTTGATCACTTTTATATATCTAGTTATTTTTCTTGGAAAGAAATTTCAATTACATACAAACTACATAAATTCTGCAAAAACCTAATTTTAATACAAACATTTAACAAACTTCTTTAACTCAAATCATTATAAAACCTTTCAACTATAAATATTCTATTATTAACTGAAATCATTAATTTCTAAAACTCCAATCTCAAACTATATTCTATTAGAAACAAAATACTTCTTAATAATTTACCTATAATGCCAAATCTTTATACCTACTATTCCCTTCTCTATTTAACTCCAAATTGCTCATATTGCAATCAATATGAAAGCACTAAATACTTATTCCAATACTCTACAATCTACAAAACACTCTCACTAATAAAATCTCAAATGTTTTAAACTTTCTAAACATTACAGAAACCTCATCCAATGCAATAATACAAATTCTTACTACTCAAAACAATTCTCTCAAGCTAAATATATATAATACAATACTATTACTCATTCAGGATACAATAACCCTTAATTAATACAACCAACTTTAACTCACTCTAAAAAAACTAACCAACAATTTTCTTATTTCTTTATTTAACTCATTACTTACTTGGTTTAACTCTACTATTTGGCAAACCCATAATACTAAATAACATAAATGGGAATTATTATGAGGAATTACATCCTCTACTAAAAAGAAAAACAATATTAGATTACCTACTTTTCAATTTACAAATTCTAATAATATTACTTTTACTTTCAATACCGATATAGATCCTTTTATTTCTAAAACTTTTACTCAAAACTTCACTATACATACCTGTTTTTACTAATTAAATAATCTTAAAGATTCCTTTTATTCTCTCTGTAGTTAAGTTCATATCAATTAACTCAACTAAAAACAAAAAACTAAAGGATAATATTACACTAGATGATGTAGTATATAACAACAATAGTGTAGTTTAGAAATAATATTTTAGTTATACATTCATATCTAATTAATATATAAATGTATTCTTATTTTTCCTACTTGATATTATACAAATAAAAAAAAATAATAATAATAATAAAAGTATAAGAATATATAAAATTATAAAAAGAAATTTTACATCAATAGTTATATATGGACTAAAAGAATTAGTTATTATATTTGTATATTAGTTAATTGATAAAAAAAGAAATAAAATGATTACATGACAGCAATTAAGTTTCCTAAAAAGAGGCAATGCCAAAGGTAGACTAGTGAAGTGGTTTAAAATTCTAGAAACAAAAATGATAAAAGAGCTAAGCTGCAGAATAGTAAAGCCAGAATTTAGAAATGCAGCTCCAAACAAAGAAAGAGTTAAAGCACAAGTAGAAGAACTATTAAATAATGCAAGATAAAAAGATTAGGTAGTTATGAACAATATACTATCTTATAAAAAAAAAGAAGTATTAGTAGAAAAAATAGTAGCCAAAACATCTAAAACAGTACAAGTTGAATATTAGAAAGCAAGTTACCAACTAGAAAAACAAAAAACAATACCAGAAAAATATAAAGGCTGTAGGCATAAAAACAACAGTGCCAGTAATAATTGTAAGAAAAAATACAAAAAACAAAAAATTTATAAAATGATTACAAAGTACATAAATAAAAAAAATATGTGGCAACTAAAAATTAATACAAATATGTTAGATTTTATTGTGTAAAAAAAAGATTGCAAGGTCTCAAAATTTGAAAGATATTTAAAAGAGATTTGTATAGAAAACAGAAATATTGAAATAATTAAGAAATAAAAAATTAGTAATAGGATTACAGAGTTACTAGTAGAAAAACATAAATATATTAAAAAAAACAATGTCAAACAAAAGAAGCTAATCTTTTATACAGACAGATCATTAGTAAAAGCAAAAAAAGAAAATCAATATTCAGACTATACAGGAGCTAGTTAGATGCAAATGAACAATAAAGAAGAATATGTAATAGATAAAGTTGCCATCAATGGTAAAGAATAGTCTTTTTCAACAAAAGCAGAGCTGCTAGCTATTTGGTATATAGTTCTTATAATACTAAGAAATGCAAAATTAAAATTTGCACAGATAGTGCAGTAGCTATAGCAAGTATACATAATAATAAACAATATATAATAACAAAAAAAAAATAAAAAGACAAAATTATAACTTAGTTATAAATATAAAATATAAAAAATACAATATAAACAAAAGAATTAGATTTAGAGTTAGTAAAGTTAAAAAAACATAGTGACAATAGGTAGAATAACAAGGCAGATAGTATAGTAAAAAAAAAAGCAAATATGCAAGATAAGAATGAAATTATAAAAGAATTTGTCTCAAGATTTAATGTAATACTTTGTTAAAAAGACAAAGTAGTAAAAAACCCAACACAAGACTTTGTTAAAAAAGTTTTTAATATTAAAAATAATGCAGATTAGAGCTGTTCATTAGCAGTTAAAAAACTAGAACCAGAAAGAGAAAAAAGTAAGCACTGCTAGGTACTATTATAAAAAAAGATCAAGAATCAGAGTGGAACAAAATGCATCTCAACTACAAGAAGTAAAAAACTAAGTATACTCTTTAAATACATATAAAAAAAAATGCCCATACTTAAGAAATTAGTAATAAGATGATCAGACCTGTATACAGATGCAAATTTGCAAAGAAGAAAAGAAAGAAGACTAGAACCATTTAGCAACATGCTCCTTTTATAAAAACTACTAAGTGAAGGCAAAAACATTAATAATAACAATAGCATGAAGTATACTCTTAGAAAAAAAAAAAGAGTATTACTCAAATATAGCTAAAAGAAGCAATTTGAGACCAAACAAAAGAAGAAAGAGTGAAAGTAAGAAAAAAGCTCATTAAAGATCTTTTATAAGAGAAGATAGTAAAGAGAATATAAAATATTCTAATCTTAGTACAAGAAACAAAAAATTTCCTAATAAGTATAATAGATACTATATAAAATAAATTCTATAAAAAAATTTGAAAAGAAAGTTGCAATAAAGTATTTGAATAGAAAAAAAGTTAAAGAATCAATACAAAAAAGAAAAAAAATAAAAATAAAGTAGTAGAACAACAAAGCAAAATATCACACAAAGTTTTACCAAGATCAAAAAATAAAAACTTAAAAAAAATGAAAAATATAAAAAAGAGAAAAGAAACAGAAAATAAAAACATAAAAGATGCATAGAGAAATATAGTTAGAAAATTAATTAGTAATAACAAAAGGCCTTACAAGAATGGCCTTAAAGGCTAGCCTGAATAGCTTTCTAGTAATAAGTATAAACTTATTCTAGTGTGACAAGTTACTTCTAGGTACTAATACAGTAACTATAAGATGTCAAACCTAAAAATTAAGCTAATATTTGTATAATTATATATGCAATTCTCTTAATAAAGAATTTTGGCAAGGCTGCCAAAGAATTAAAAAAATAATAATAATAATTATCAATAACTAAATAACAGATTATAAGTTCAAAACCTATCAATAATAAAAATTTAAATAATTATCTATGTTATAGCAACTGTTTTCTATTAATTAATTAAAATAAAATATCTGTAACTATAATTATATTAGTATATCTAATAAGTTATAGAGTATCTGTATAATTTTAGTTATATAAAAAAATGCAAACTAGTACTAAGTAGTACAAACTTAAAATAAGTTCTTATATAAATTTGTAAAATTATATA
Organism: Cetraspora pellucida; assembly: GCA_910591915.1. NCBI lineage: Eukaryota > Fungi > Glomeromycota > Glomeromycetes > Diversisporales > Gigasporaceae > Cetraspora > Cetraspora pellucida. The sequence continues at coordinate 6,304 of CAJVQA010001512.1, read as the reverse complement.
AAAACAGAAACCTATTTGAGAAAACCCAAGTAGAGAGAGAATATAAATTTTTAATAATACTATTATAAAGACTAGATCTAAAAAATAAATACTAATGGGGGTGTGGCAACCTAGTGAAGTAGTTAGGTTGTCAACCCTCCAAGTGGTAGGTTGGGTGTTCAAATCCTATCAATAGTGAAAATTTGGATAATCACCTATGTAATATTCATATTACGGCAATTGTTACTAATGATTGGGTTAGGATACCTGTAATAGTAGTTACACCAGCATGACTGGCAGGTCATGGGGCAATCGTGTAACAGGTTATATGACATTGTCCTTTGGGACAAGGTTGTAGTTACATAAAGGAATGCAAACTGGCAATTAGGCAGTACAAAACTAGATAAGTCCTTGTGGTCATGTAAATCTGTTGAAATTAGATAACAAGAAGTCTATTTGGAAAGACCCGAGTAGAGAGGTAGCCAGATCTTCAACAGCCTTACTGTAAAGGCTAGCCTTATGAAACAGATACCAAGGTCAAAGTAGCCAGACAGGCAAAAATCTCTAGGTAGGGGTATCACCAACCAGGCCATCAGATCGAGCTGAAGGAAAAAGATATTGGGCTGACCTGATATATCAATAAACCAGTCATAAGTCCTACCAGGCTATCTGAATTGGGAGTTTAGTGAACTGGCAGAGGTATACTAAAGTATTTCAGATATGCTGTGAAGTAGATGCTGGGGTTTGTGTGAACTCTACAAAGGCATAGTGATTTAATGATTAGTCCTAACCACAAGTATTAGTTCTGCCATAGTGATACCTAGGTCAGCTGTAAAAATAGGTACAGAAGGCTTTGGGGGTTTATCTTGAGGATAAATTAGTCCTAAGGTTGAGATGATGATCTGGGCATCTGGGATAACTCAGTGATGTTAACACAGGTTACAGGTTTAGAGAGTTTAAAGTGAAATACCCAAGCAAGGGTGTTAGATATGGCAATTAATAAAAAACCTTTGGACAAACTCCTTAAATAGATAATATAGAAAAGTTACATGTGTAGTCAATTGTATACTCTCTTGTAGTAGTTTATTGAACCACAATACCGATAAGTGATTAATAAAAGTCAAAAGACCAAAGAGGTTACCTTAATATCAAAAAAAATAAAAAATAAAAATAAATACTAATTCCCTTAGAATTACCTATTCTCTGCAATATTTATATAATATGTTATGCATATATTTATGCATTATAGATTACATAAAACTGTTTTCAAAAATGGCACAAAATCTTTAACCAAGTTAATTGGTAAGCTACCTAGCTATATATCAACAATAATCAAAAAATCTCAAACTTCTTATACAGCTTTCAGTTATTTATTCTTAAATTCTTTAAAATTAAAATTCTACTAGATGATCTTTTCACTCTATACATTTTACATAAACAATATCACTCATACTTATCTATTTGCCATCATTGTTACCAAATTAGTTCTTACCTTTACTGAACAACTTGTTTATCCAATTAACTGCTATACAGTCTTATTGATATTTTATTATAACATACTTTAAATACTAAAATACTTGATACTACATTAAATACTATAATCATTCTGCATAACCAGATCAATCTGTTGAATAGCATAACTATTTACAGTATATCAGACTTATCTTCAATCTTTTTAACTTTAATAGATCTAATACCAAATGAACTTAATTGCAATTTTGTTATTTAAAAAAATAGCTATAACACTCATAATTAAGTTCTTACTACATTTTAATCAACAAATCTATTACAAAATCTGGATTTCATATTGTATCTTAAGATCTACAGCCCAACTTTCTAAATATAACACACCTTCAAATGCTGCCTCACTTCTATTACACTTTCTTTACTTAATTCTATTAGCTCAAAATAAACTCCTAATATATCCAATAGATTAAATATCAAACTAATCCTCTATACATAATTACTAATATTCAAATCTAGGTAAGCTTTAGCCACTCTAGTTAGTTTAGGTTACAGATAAATTAGTTTAAGCTTCTACTTTTTCTATAATATTTTAAAAGCAAAATTGTACTTTATGTAAAATCTTAATTAAATATTCAATAAAAATAGAGGCATAGCTTTATTATTATATTAAAAAAAAATAAAATAAATAAATACTAATAAAAAAAACTCTTTTTATAAATCCTTTTTATACAAAAATAACTAAAAATCTGTCAATAACAAATTAATAATATCTGGTTATTTTTTTTTTTTTTTTTTTCCTTAAGCAGTTATGCTAGTGCTTTATTAAGATTTTGAAATTACATTTGCAATTACATAAATATTCTTAACTACTAAGCCCAGCATCACTCAGCCACTCTAATGGTATCTAAGTGTGACCTGCTGCATTACTTCATGCAAAAGTAAGCTGCTTATCCAACTACTTAAAGTCCATAATGAAAGGGTCTTCTCTCTTCCATGATGAGTCCTAAAATTGTTTTCTGTGCTTCTTTTTTGATTTGTTTTTCTTTTTCTTTCGCTTTTTGTTTTTTTTTCTCTATGGTTTGCTGATTTGGTTTTCCTTTCTTCTTTGATGCTTTCTTCTTTTTTCCTTTCCATCTTTTTATCCTATCTATTATTCCTTTGTTTTTTTCCCATTCATTAATTTTCTCACATCAGATTCTCTATGCTTGTTCGTAGAATATATCCCAGACTGTTCTTGCTACTACATTCATAAATTGCTGCCTTAATTTTGTATTTAGGAGCTGTCCCAATCTGTCTTGTATTTCTCTTGGAATGAGACCTTTAATTAGTGCCTCTCTTATTTTGATTTCTTCTGCTTCTGTTTCCCCAAAGAGTACTATGTATAATATGTATTGTGGAACTCAAATTTTTTCTTCTTATTTTAACCACTTCTAGGCTGTTGTGATGGTCACCTTTTGAATTCTTTTACACAGATTTCTTTGTTCTTTACATGCTGCCAAGTGTGTCTGTGTTTCTTTTGTTTTAACTTGGCACATTTGGCACTCCATTATTGTATATACATCTGGTCTTCTTTTGTTAAGTTCTTCTAGGGTTGGGAGTTTATCCATTATGCACTTTATAAATGCACTTCTCCTGGCACTACCTCTTCTTGTTATACAGTGTACTCCTTTAGATATCTTTAGTCTATTCCAAAAGTATGTCCAATCATATATTGTAACTTTTCCTTCTAATTCTAATTCTCTAATTGCTTTTGTTTCTTTCCATTTAGCTTCTATTTTTGCATTTATTATCAATTTGCAAAGCAGTCTTGCTGGTATGTCAGTATGTTTGTTTTCCCACTCTAGGCAGTACTCTATCTCTTCGCAACTGACTTTTTCAACTTGTATTATCTTTTTACTCATTGCATCTTTCTTTGCTAGACTATCAGCTTTATTATTTCATTTATCTTTCCTGTAACTCTTAACTTTAATAAACTTTATCTGAATGTTCTTTGTGATAATAAGTTCTCTAATTTTCATTATCTATATTGCATTTTTCTTTTTTAGGATCTTATCTCTGCATATTTGTTCTAAACCTCTACTAATGTTCCTTATTGCCACATTGCTATCTGTATATATTCCAACTTGCTTTTCTCTTGGTATTGTTAAAATTGCAGTCCATATTGCTACTAACTCCGATATCGTCAATGTTTGTCATTCTTCTAAGTCTAATGCTATCTCTTCTTCTGGCCATTCTTGTGTTTCATTTGTTTGCACCCACCCTATGCCCATATTATTTCTGCTTCTTGTATCTTCTCTAGTCTTTAGGTTTGCTGCTCCATCTGTATATATTATATACTTGTTCTTGTTTCTTATTATATTTCTTCTTAAAACTTCTATTATTTCTTTACTAATGCTGTCTTTTAATCTTTGTCATCTGATTATCTCTACTTCTGGTTCTTTTATCATTTTTAAACCCTCAAGTCTCTGTTCTCCTATCACTAGTTTGTTCATCATTTCTATTATTTGATCTAATGCTATCTTAATCTTGTTGCTGTCTTTTTCTAATAATGCATTCAGAATCATATTAATTCTGTTGTTTACTCTTATTCACTATTGGCAACTATTTTCTTGGTGTTCTTTTTTTCTTGTACAACCCTTGCATCTGCTATTTTTAGTTACTAGTTCACTTTCTTTATTCTGCATTTGCCAATGTTCTACTAATATTTTGTTCTTTTTCTTCTTAACTATCTTTCCTAACTGTCAATTGTTCTGTGCACTATATGCTATCTATTTTTTTCTTCTTTTGTCTTCTAAAATATGCTTTCATTTTATCTGCATTGCTTGTGTATTTTGTCTAATTGTTCTAAATTGCCTTTTAACTTCTTTATCTTTTGGTCTAACAAATACTTCTAGCTCTATTGCTTTGAACCATTCTGCTTTTTTTCCTTTATTCGATAAACCTTGATAGCTTTTTAGTTGCTGCCAAGTAATTAATTTCTCTTCTTTCATGTCTATTAGTTGGTTTAGATATATTAAGCCTGCTTCATTTATTCTTATACTACTTCTTTTCTACAACTGCATATTTATAAGTTCTTTTATTTTGGTTTTATATCCAAATATTGTCTATAAGTTGCCTTCTGTTCTTATATTTATATTAAGTTTTCTTGCTTTTAACAATGTCAGACAAGCTAAGTTACTTTTCTAACCTTCTATATTTTCTGACATCTCTTCTATTTTCTATATATCTTTCATTAAACCTGCTCTCTGGCACCCTTGTGTTATTTTTAGTTTTGTTAGCTGTTCAAGACTATTTTGTTTGTTTAGTTTTGCTATTAGGCCACTTACTTGTTTTGTTGTTAATTCTTATTGTAATGTTCTGCAGCCACCAAGATCTTTGTGTTCTATTACACAGTTTTCTAATGTTCTTTGCAGTTGCTCTTCTGCTTTGCTAAACTTATAAGTGGTTGATGTATTTCATTTATACTTCTTTCTGATATTTTTGTTAGCTATAACATGTAACTTAGTTTTGGTATTATTACCATATTGTTTTTATATGCAATTTGACTCATTGTTATCTTTTGTATCTAAGATCTCTTATTGTTTGGCTGTTTATTTCTTTAGCTTTCTTTTTTACTAGCACTTCACTCATTCTGTTATTTAGCTATATCTCTAGCAAGCAAACTATCTTGTTCTTTGCTTCTTCTATTATCTTGCTTTCTCCAAAGATTACTTCTTTTTCCTCTTTTTTAACTTTTGTGTTCATTATCAAAAGCTTTGATTTGGTTCCATTTATCTTTATATCATTCATTTTGAAGAATTCTTCTGCTATTTCTAGTATCAATATTAGCTGTTTTTTACTATTTGCAATCTATGTTGTATCATCTGCATATGTGATGGCTGCTTGGCAGTACTTTGTGATGTTGCTGCATTGCATTCTTTTTTTTATCTGCTGTTCTACTATGTATTCTAAGTTTCTATCTTCTTGTATTCTTTTTAATAGTAGATCATAGAAAAGCTGTCATATTAATAGAGATATTACTTCTCCTTGATCTATACTATCTCCTGCTGTTATCTCTTCTGTTAGGCCGTAAGCTGTAATAATTTTTAGCTGCCTATTGTGGAATAAGTTCAGAATGTATTTTATTGTTTTCTTAGGTACTTTAACTCTTTGTAGTGCTAGTTTTAGACTCTTAAATGGAACTGAGTCAAATGCTTTTTTCATGTCTTGCAGGAGTATCTATACTTCTTTATTCTTCTCTTTTGCTTCTTCTATTATCATGTTGAGAATATGTATTGGTTGTTCTGTTGAGTTGCCTAGAAGGCCTGTGTAATTTGGTCCTTTGAGTATTTCTTTTTTTGTAAACACTTTGGCAAGCCTTTTTGTTACCACCTTCGTTACAACTTTCCTAAATGTTTCTATTAATACTATTGGTCGTATATTGTTTAAACTATATCTCTACTTAACATCCTTGGGTATTGGATAAACTTGTGCTATTTTCCATTTCATTGATATCTTTCCTTCTTCTAGGCATAGATCTGCAAAGCTTCTAAATACTTCTTGTGTTTTCTTTCCTGCTCATTTTATCAAGATGTAACTTATGCCTGATATGCCTGAAGCTGTTTCTGTCTTTAGTTCTTTTAAAGTTACTTCTCATTCTTTTTTTTTAATTTTTCTTTCCACTTCTGTATACCATTTCTCTTTGATGTTTCCTTGTGGTTTATATATTTCTTTCTACTCTTTTGACATTTCTTCTAATCTTGTATTTTTTTTCCTAAATTGTTTTTTGTAATGCTCTGCTTCTTCTATCCTAACATCTTCTGGGCTTGTTAGTAAATTCACTTTTTCTTCAGTTTGTATGATAACTCTGTTAAGTGTT
>CAJVQA010001511.1:0-25308 GCA_910591915.1 Cetraspora pellucida | reverse complement strand
TTTGTCGAAAATTTTGTTTTCCTGCTGTTGCTTGTTGCTACTCTAGTTTATTTCTTGTTTTCAACTTGGTTGATTGTGTTCCTATAGTTTTCTGTCTTTTTCTTTAGTGTTCTAAATGCTGTTTGCTTAAGTGTTTCAGTGTTATTTGTGTTCTTTGCTTCCTGTAAATTTCGGTCGAGAGATCTGCAGAGGAGAGTTTCCTAATTAGTCTGACTGGCATTGCTATCATAATTCACAAATCTATAAAATCTCATATTCACAAAATTCTTTTATACTCAGAATATGCCATTGCAGTAGATCTTTTCTTTAAACATGATTTTAAGTTTAGAATCATTTCAGTCTATTTGTTATGTAATGATTTCCAACTTAGGCTGCTAGTGCAAAATACTGCAATACAATGGATCCAACAAGCCATTGCACTCAATATACAACTAATCATTTTAGAAGATTTTAATGCCTCTGACAACAATGTACAATTCTTATCAATCAAATACAAATTACTTTACTTTCTCTAATATAATAACATGTACAACCTAGCAACTTATACACAAACTTCAGTAACTACTTGACAAAGTAATAGATATCACAATAGCATTGACTACATCTGGGCCAACCAATCTTTTTTACATTATCTTAATAACTTTTTGATTAATGATCCTGATACTAGCACTCAAAATGATCACAAAATCCTAACCTCATACTAGTGCTTTTCTCATGCACATATAGGCAAGCCTTAACATTCAACTAAAACATGTAGAAGAACATTTTTATATAAAAATATGAACACAGACCAATGGCAATTGTTTACAGACCAAGTAACAGCAAATCTTACCTTTAACAGAACACCTCTTACTATTCAAACCTTAGAGTCACTAGAATCTTCATAGCATAAAATACAAACTAGTATTATATCTGCAGCCATACAGCATATTCCAAATAAAAAATTTACTGTCAAAAACTTTCAAAATATTTTTTCTACAAAAGCATCATTACTGCACCAACATCTTAAAAAACTAGAAAATATTATTAAACAAACTAAATACTCACTTCAGAACCTAATCTCTATTCCACATTAACATAAAAATCTTATCAATCAACTAAACACATCTAATCATTTTAATATTTCATCTCTACCAACTGAACATGACCAACTGTCTAGTTGGTTAGCCTCAGCCAAAGCTGAATAGAGATCATTATATCATGCTCGTAATATTGAAAATATTAAAGAAATAAGACAGCAAATTAACAATAACATTGCCAAAAGATGCAGCAAACTGCAATCAAATCCTACATCTATGATAAATAGTATACTTAACAAACACAAAGATCCTGTTAGGTTTGACAATATCCAAACTGATACTGAAGTCATCGTTAATGCACTAAGTATTAAACTTCATATTCAGCAACACTTTGACTAATGAACATTATTCAGACAAACCAATTCTCAGATTTATAAATCTAACTGAAAGGATGAATATAACCCTAAGCCATATATTAACTCCAACTGGTACCAAAAAGTTCTTGAAGAGTTTACTGTCAATGAAGTAGCAGAAACACTAGCACAGCTTCTAAACAATAAAGCCTGTAGCTCCTCAGGAATTAGTTATAAAATGTTAAAGCATGCTGATACATCTTTCCTTCAAGCAATTACAGCCTTACTAAACAGGTGTTTACTTACAAACCATATTCCAAAACAATGGAAAGAGGACAGAATCTTTCTAATTTTCAAAAAACCAATATTTGACAGTAATTTGATCAATACTAGACCTATCAGTTTTTTAAAGCATACCAAAAAACTTTATACTAAGCTTCTTACAAACTGGCTAAATAATATATTTACAAAGTATAAGATTTTATTATCTTACAATTATATTGCACTTCCAGGCAACAGCACAGCCATACCTATTCATATACTTAATAATATAATTGAAGATGCATCTTGCAACTCCAAAAAACTTTGACTTATATCTCAAGATATGAGCAAAGCATATGACTCTGTTAATCTTGATGTATTCAAAAAAGCACTTTATCATATTAGTATGCCACCAAAGCTAGTTGATATACTTACTAACTTGTTAACAAATCATCAAAACAGAGTAATTACTAACCTAGGCCTTACTAATCTATATACAGTCAAAAATAGCATTGATCAAGAAGAAACTATTACTCCTCTTTTTTGGCATATTTACTATGACCCACTCATTCACAAAATTGCATCACAACACAAAGGTTATACATTATCTACAACTTGGAAAACTCATCTTTCACCACCTAAGACCAAAAGTCTTCAAATTTCTATCTCTGTACTAGTATACATAAATAATCTACTTTGGATAGCTCAAACAAAATCAGAACTTGAACAGATTACTCAAACTGCTATATTCTTTTATTTAATAGCCAATATCCAAATCAATCCCTTAAAGTCCATTTTTATCTCAAACTCTGCTTTATCAACTACTCAGTTTTTTAACTTAATGCTTAAATCTATATCAGCTAGTTAGCCTTTTAAATTTTTAGGCTGCTAGTTTACTCTCAATAATAAGCACACACAACAAATTAAAATTATTTAAGAAGAAACACTCCAACTCACTAACATTGCCAGCACTAAAAAAATTACTGACAAACAGATTACTTATGTGATTAATACTGTCATTATATCTACACTCGAATATAAATTACACAATATAATTCTGCCTTAATCTACATATAACAATATATTAGCCAAATATCTAACAGTAATCAAACACAAATCTTATTTAGCTCACTCTATTTCTAATAGTACTATGCTTAATTCATACTTATATAATGTTTATAACATCTGGAACATCCAACTGCAACATCATATTACCAATTTTTTATTATGAATTAACAATTCTAATCTACTTGGAATCTTTACCCGAATAAGATTACAACAACTCCAAAACAACCTTTGGTCAGTGACCAATATACTTCAGCACCCACAACCAATTATTGATGGACCCAACAAACACACATTAAATTTCAAAATTATTCAGCTCCTAACTCATCTAAAGATGTCTATAACAGCTAACTCTAATGTAGCTTGGCCTAATACTATTCATTACAATCTCCAACCTCTTAAAAAAATTTTATCACAGCATGCTTAATATACTACTTTCAAAAAACAACTTAGAAACCTCAATATACTATATTTTGAACAACTCTGCACTGCAGATAATACTACATTACTTAAATAGAAACATTTTTCACCTTGACTGTTTCAACTATCCAAAAGTAGAAAACCATTATGGTTTACTTATCTAGAAGATTCAGTAATGGCCTACAGCAGCTACAGGACACTCCTTTCACATCATCAACAACCAGAACATAATTCTTTTGCTTATAGCTCACAACAAATTCCAAAAAAATCAAAACCATAGTTACTTATATATAATAACAATGAGATTATTATTGACAAAATTCATAGATACTTTTATAATACTAATCAAATATCTATCACACATTGACAATCTGATATCAATATAAGTCAGCCAAACTATTATTCCCTTCCACTAATTAAATGTATACCCTGCTTAGGATGTTATTTAAACTCAGATAGAATTAAAAACCAATGCACAATTAATGCATCAGCAGTTATATCTACTAAATTTTTGGGAAGAATAAAGTCCAACTCTATTAATTTCAATTCCAATTACTTGGATCTTATATACTCAACAGCAGTTAAGCATCCTTTATCCATTTCTTCAGCTCTAACAATTACTATTCCAAATTCCTCTGCAAGTAAAAATCTTTGAATTAGGAGAAATAACAAATACACTAGAGCAATTTTCTATTATTAATGCTTTACATCAACAAATCAACTTTTATACTGATAGTTCAGTAATTAATATTGGAACTAACCAATGCACTATGGGTATTGGCTGAGTTTAAATCGATAACAACAACCAAATTATTCATAAATTCTCTGCCAAAATTCACTTTTGGCCATCCTCTTACAAAGCTAAACTAATGTCTATACTTTTAGCTATTTCTACAGCTCCTCAAAATTTGACAATCAATATTTTTACAGACTTTCAATCAATAATTACTAAGTACTCTAACATCTATACTACACTTTCAAATTTTATCAAACTCTTCAAATTCAATACATGACCTATATGGCATATCTTATTAAATATTATAAAATTATATAACTTACAAGTTACATTCTACAAAGTCCAAGCTCACTCTGATAATCCTTATAACAACTTAGCAGATTTACTTGCAAAACAACATATTTTTTCTCCTTCTCTATACTTAAACTACACTAATATTTACAACCAATATTATATTATTTATTGGAACCAGCACTTTATAGAACATCCAACTAGAAGCTTTATCAAAAACATCTGCAAAGCTTATATTTTGGCCATGTGGTCCTCACAAAAATGCAACTAAGAATAGAACAATCTTATTTCAGAAATAGATTGGAGGTCAACTTGGTTGTACTTTAACCACAACCAAAAACCAACACATAATTTTACTATATTTAAACTCAATTATCTTAAATCTTTTAAGATTAAAATCCTTTTAAATGAACTTCATATTTATTTTCTCTGTCATAAAACATATTTACACAAATTTTGTAATACAAATTGCTTTTGCTGTAACATTTCTGATTCTCCTACACACTGGTGCTTATGCTCTAATTCAACTCAACTTACTAATATTATCCAAAACACTATTACCAAGCATATCAACCAAACTAACTTAGATCTTTCAAAAAAGAAACAAGATGAACTTATTTATAACATCTGTAACAATAAAGCATTCTACCAAATACCACTTTATCATAACTCATTTTACTTTGATATTATACTTAAAGGCCTTATCTCCAAATCTCTAGTTCGAACTATTCAAAACTTTAATATCTCTTACAAACTGGCATCACATATTATCATTAATATGTTACTTAAAATCAATAAACTATGTTATAAGAAACTCTAAAAACCATATTGTATAAAATTCTCAAACTGGAAAAAACAACAAAAGCTTAAACCTTTTTACTCAATACCATTAATCCAAACAAATTACAATACTCAAACCAAATATACTTGCCACAATTATACTTACTTCTGTTTATATGAACAATCTGATCAAACATATTTTACTACTAATACTTGCTCTCCTATCAGGCTTGCTATCAGAAAAATCAATATATAGACAATTCTTTGGATCAAATATAATATCTCTTTTAATTATATTTTAACTTTACAAATCTAGGTGAGTCTTGACTAGTCTAGTAGATTTAGGTCACAGATAAATATGTTTGAGCTTTTATTCTTGAATGTAGTTTTTTCTTTTGTATTTAGAGTCTAGTTATATAGTTAGCAGTTTAATGTTTTGCCATGACTGCAAGTGTTGGTTTCAGCTATAGCATTTATATAGAGTAACTTTGTATATATAGTAACTCCATGCAGTTATTAACTTTAAAACTACTAATAAAGATATGAGCAAGGCCTCATCTTAATACTAAAAAAAAAAAACTTTATTATTAGTTATTAGTTATTAATTAGTTGATAGTTATATTATATAGTAAATAGATAAAAAAATCTTAATTGGCTATTAGAAATGTAGTACAGCCACATAATACTGAGTAACATCTGTAATGTTACTATCATATTACAAACTTCAAATACTCTTGTATAAGTTTTGTATATCCTAGCACCAAATTACTGTGCCAAGTGCTGCAGCACAAGAATTTCAAGTATCTCTAATATGAACTTCAAGTATTCTTGCACAAATTTCAAGTATCTTTGCACAAATTCCAAATGCTTTTGCACAAATCCAAAAGCTTAAACACAAGTTCCAAGTGTTTTAAGCACAAATAACAAATAATATAAACAATATCTGCAATTGCTTCTGCACAGTTCCTACTACTCTAAGCACAGTATCATTTAATGTTGTTCGAACCTCTACTATCCCAAGTACAATAATATCTAATATTGTTCAAACCCTATTACTCTAAGTACAGTATCAAGTAATGTTGTTCAAATCTTCACTATTTTTACTAGGTAAAATATATATAAAGAGACCTTTTCTTCTTTTTGCTAATTCTAAGTTTTTATACTTTGATCTAGATCTTTCTATCTTTACTTTTAATTTGTAAAAGTAATATTCTCTCTCTAGAATAATTCCTACAGGCAAGGTTGTTACTGTGTATTTATTTAATAATATTAATCTATATACTGTTACTATCTTGAACTGTTTGCCTGCTGCTATGTAGTAAAGTAAACTACTACATCTTCATCTCATATATATTTGCAATAGTCAATTACTATACTAGGTGATCTTGTTACTTGGTTGTATTGTACCAAGAAGGCTACAACCTTGTAACACTAGTAGACTTCTGTCAAACCCACTAATACAACTTTATCAGAATCAGACCTCTTGCAACTATAAGTTGTATGACTATAACAACAAATTAAAACTTAAAACCAACTTATTTTACAACTTCAACAGAATATAGAAAAGTTAGAAAGATTTATTCAAACCTTTTTACAAGTCTTTAAACAGAATGTTCAGACCACTTATTAATAATATGCTTCTTTTGCTCAAAAATAAAAAAATCAAAATTTTAGATCATTACAGGCAGTATAAAAAACTATCTATTAAACCAAACAATATGCATTAAGTTTTTACAATAAATATTATAATCTTTTATAAAGAATATAGTATTAGCTCAAAACCATCTAAATTAAATATTAGACCTTTAGATACTAAACAAGGCAAACAATTCAGCTAGCTGCTAATGAAGTTCTCAGATCTTTTTGTACAAAATACAACAAAATTAGAATGTACTGATTTTGTAACTAGTTGAATCTATACAGAAAAAGAAACTTCTATTTGATCTTAACCTTATTTTTCTTCTTCTACAGAACAGACATTTATTAAAAAAAAAATTTAACAAATGCTCGATAATGAACTTATATAACCTCTGGATCTTACAAGTTGTATTAGTTCAAAAAAAAAAAGTCAAATTATGATTCTGTATTAACTATTATAAACTTAACAGTATTACTAAGAAAGATGCCTATTCTTTATCTTATATTGATGAAATGCTTAATACTTTAAAAAAATCCAAGTAGTTCTCTACACTTGATCTTGCAAATGAATTTTGCAAGTTATTATGCATTCTACAAATAGAAAAAAAACTGCTTTTGTTATTTAATATAGTATTTACAAGTTTAATGTAATGCTTTTTAAACTATATAATGCACTTGCGACTTTCCAATAACTAATAAATAAAGTATACCAAGATATTGTATAAAAATTTGTAATAGTTTATCTTAATAATATTATAGTATACTCAAAGATCTTTGATGAACATTTAGAACATTTACAAAAACTTTTATTAGAATTAGAAAAGCTAGTCTATAATTAAACTTAAAAAACTATAATTTTTGAATACAAAGTTTATTATTTTTAGAATATATAGTTATCTTTATTAGAATAGTATCTAACTTTTAAAAAATAGAAGCTGTCAAGAAGATTCAACTACCTAACAATGTAATCTAACTATGTTCATTCTTAAAACTAGTAGGTTACTACTAACAGTTTATTTATAACTTTTCTAAAATAGCACAGCCTTTAAACCAGTTGCTATATAAAGAAACTTCTTACATATAGGATGAACTATAACAGAAAGCTTTTGAAGAATTGAAACAAAAACTTACTACAGCCTCTATATTAAAGTATTCTGACTTTAATAAACTATTTATCTTTGCTATCTTGCCTTTTATCATAGATTTGAAGCTATTCTTAATCAATTGAACAGAAACAAAAAAGAACATTCTGTAGCCTATGCTAGTAAAAGCTTAACCAAAAAAAAAGTCAATTATGATGCTACTAAACTTAAATATACTGCTATTATATGAGCTATTAAACATTTTTATAAATATCTTAAAACTGCCAAATTTATTCTAATTACAGACCATTCTGTCTTAAGTAGTTACAATCTGCTAAATCTAAAGGATACTTATAATAATAGATTCTAAAACTTCAGTCCTATAACTTTGAAATTATCTATAAACCTAAAAGAGTTCACTTTAATATAAATGCCCTATCTTAACTCCAGACACAAACCTTATATCAAAACTCTTTTATATAAATTTAAACCTCTATTATAATTTATATAATTATATAAAATCAGACAAGTTACCTAACTTTTTATCACAGAAACAAATTAAACAAATACAAATTGTGCTAGATATTTTATTACTAAGAAAGGACTATTATATAAGAAAAACAGAAAGAACTTCTAGTATCCTCTTTGGTTATTAAATAGAATGAAGTAGAACCTGTTCTGTATATAATATATAAGCATTTTACTGCAAGACACTTAGAAACAGATGCTATGTACTATAAAATAGCTAAATGATACTATTGGGACCAAATGAATTAAGATATACAAAAATATATTAAAATATGTAAAAAATAGCAAAAGATACAAAAAGGCAAACAAACTAAATCTCTTTATCTTATTTAAATAAAATAAGCTTTCAAATAAATTAGAATTGACCTAGTAGAACCTTTACCAATCACCAAACAAAATAATTAATATACATATTATTGTTGCTACTAACTATTTAACAAGATGGCCAAAAGCCCATGCCATACCTAATGCCAGAGCAAATATCTTAGCTTAGTTTATTTTTGAAGAAATTATTTGTCAACATGGAATATCAAAGATTATTCTCTCTAATCAAGAAAGAAATTTTATTAGTAAAATCATTTGCATTCTATGTGAAAAGTTTCTTATTAAATATAAGTTCTCTTTATTATACTATTTACAGACAAATAAAATGGTTAAACATCTTAATTAGACCTTATGTAAATTATTTACTAAAATAAAAAAAAATAATAACTAGGATTTATGTATACTTGCTGTACTGCTTGCTTATTGAACAAAAAGGCATGCTACAACCAGATATACATCCTTTTAGCTTGTATACAGATGACAAGCTGTTTTTCTAATTAAAGCTTTATTATCTGTTGAACTTTTTGAAGAAACAGAATATAACTTACAAGATAGCATATTGCAACAAGCATTTGAGCTTATTGACAAGCTATCTAAATTGCAAAACAATGCAAAAGAAAAGATCAATAAATTGCAACAGAAACAGAAAGAATGCTTTAATGCCAAAATTTATTATAAAACATTCAAAATAAATAACAAAGTATAGATAATTAAAAAAGATATAGAACATTCTTAATTAGCTAAATTTAAAAAGAAAAGAACTAAACCTTTTATTATTCAAGAAAAATTAAATAATGATGCTTATAAACTTTATAACAACAAAGAAAAAACATTATAAAAATATTATAATAGTAATTGTCTTGCTAAATATTATGAAAAACAAACTTGGGAACCTTTTATTTTTATCAAATAACTAAAATTTCCTAAAAGAAATTTCCAAAACTGAAGAAAAAAACAATAATATTATACAAATTTTTTAATATTACAATTTATTTGAAGATTGTAATACTTGAAAATTTATATAAATACTCAAATTATACAAATTTTCCTAAAAATAGAATTTTTAAAACTACAACCAAAAACAGTAATTACTTTAAACATTTTTTTTCAAATCTGAAAACAGGACCTTGTATCTTAAAATCATTTAGACATATTATCTTAAAATATTGTTTTTTTGAATATAAAGAACTATTGACTTAAACCCTATAATAGAAGCCTTTGTAGAATTCAATATTGATGAATTTCTACAACTAGAAGAAATACAACCTTTTCTAATTAAAGCTTCACTTAATAAAATAATTACTGAGTTAGAAAATAATAATACTAACTATCTAACTTAAATAATAAATAATTTGAAACAGACATCAGTATCAACAACTTGAAGTATAACTAATCTTTTTTCTAAAAGAACATGAAAAGAACAAGTTAATTAAATTTTAAAGTTCTTATTCATTTCTGAATATACTCAACATAACCTTAACAAGAAAATTAAAGCTTACTACTATTTGGGCCAAATAATCTTTAAGTTCAACAATCCTTCTGAGATTAAAGACCTTATCCAGAATGTTCAAATAGCAAGAAGAGCAAAAGATACTTAGAAAGGTGCTCTTAAAATATATGAAATTCTTAAATTATAGCTAAGAGAAATAACTCTACAGTTAAAGTATATAATTGCAATACATATTATTAAGTTACTGAATAATGAGTACACCCAACTTCTTGAATTAATTAGAATATAGAATTTACAAAGTAAATTTTTAAAAAGCACATAAATGTTATAGAACAAATTATTATTATTTTATTATTATTAGTTATTATTATTATTTTGTTATTATTATTATTTAGTATTAGTTATTTTATTATTGTATTATTATTAGTAGTTACTAAAACTTTCTGGTTATTTAGTAATTGCTTAGTCACTTAGTCACTTAGTCACTTAGCCACTTAGCTGCTTAACTACTTAGTTACTTAGTAATTAGTCACTTAGTAATTATTAGTTATTAGTTACTAGAACTTTCTAGTTACTTAGTAATTGCTTAGTTGCTTAGTTACTTAGTCACTTAATGCTTAGTCACTTAGTTGCTTAATTGCTTGGCCATTTAGCTACTTAGCTTACAGATATATAAATCCTGCTAAATTCTTCAAGTCCAATTAAGCAACAAATACACTTTTTTTCTTTACTATTGTAAACACATCTTAGAATTTTTTAGAACCAGAAATCTAAAGATAGCTCTTCTTGTTATTATTTTAATAAACAGCTTTTGATTATAAACTATATTAATACTTTCTTTTTAGAATAATTCTTACAGACAAGGTTTATCTTTTCTTAGTGAAATAAAATAAAGTTATTAGTATTACATTACTTTTCTAAACTGTCTCAAAGAAGAATATAGTTTTTTGACATTGTCTAACAGAAGCTATACTTCTCTCTTAGACACCATATATACTTATAAGGAATTTTTGTACTATGTCATCATTATAGCATGAAAATTAAAAAGACTTTTACCTATAACAATACAATATTTGTTACAAGTTAAATTGTATTTGAAGTATTTATTTTTTGATTTATTTAAAAATTGATCTAATCTTTTTACAAAATTCTATATTAGTAATTTTTTTTAAACATCAAACTAATGAATAAATTTTAGTAATATGTTTCAATTTTAATTTTAAAAATATTGAAACCTTGTATCAAGTAATTGTATTTGTCTAATTAATATTTGATTTTTTTTATAAAATTTTTTATAATACTTTTTTAAGTTTAAATTAGAATCTTGTAAAGATTTATAATCTAAATTATGTTTATAAAAACATTTATCAAAATAATTATACACCTTTTATTACAAATATAAAAAAATTATTTTATTTAATTTGAATCTTTTGGATATCATATTATAGAAATGAGACTATTTACTAAAAACAACTCTTTATCAGATAATTCTTATATAATTAATATTAGATTTACACTAGTTGAAACTAGAAATTTGACTAGGTCAAATTACAATAACATTCAGCAAAAAATCGACTAATTTTTTTAAAATTTGATCAATAAAAATTTAGCCATACTGAATTCTATATTAATTTGATCTAACTTAATCAAAAATTCAGTACTCAAATTTTAACAAAATTTGACTATTCTGACTTTTACATTAATTCAACTTAAATTTAGGCAAAAATTCAAAGTTTGAATTTTAATAAAATTTAACTATTTTGATTTTTACATTAATTCAACCTATACATACTCGTCATAATTTTACATATTCTTGTGTTTGCAGTCAACCTGACCAACTCCATTTGCATACTGGAATCTGTCCACTTGTTGGATGGGCCTTTAGAAAAATTAGTACTTGGGCTATGCTGTGGGTCAAGTATCACACAACTTCTAACTTTATTTTAACTATAAATGACATTATCTAGGTGAGTTTTTGACCACTCTAGTAGGTTTAGGTCACAGATAAATTAGATTTATTTAATTGTCTGAGCTTTTATTCTTGCATGTAATTTTCACTTTATTTGTACTAGTACAAATAGTAGAAATGTATATATTACACATATGTTACTATTTTATAAATTACTTAATAAAGATATAAGCAAGACTTCACCTTAAAAAAAAAAAAAATAAAATAAATAACTAAATGTACTCTTGTCCAATATATTTACATAATTGTTACCATCTTTGTAAACATCTTATAAATAAAAAAAATGATACCTATTTTTTGCCAACCTTTTTAAAAACATTACAACAATATGATTATTCACTACTTATTTTCAACAATGATTAAATACCAATAATTAATCCAATTAACAATCTTTAGACTAGGCTTCATATAATAAATACAGATTACAATTCTGTTGAAACTGGTTCTAGCTTGATAATTTTGTAAGATAAGTTAGTAGTAAATCATAATATAATGAAACAAAAAGAAAAATACACTTACTACAAAAAAAAATTTAATGCTGCATTAGAACTATACTAGCAAGAGATGAATAATGATAACTTTATAAAAAATTTTGATGCATTAATGACACCATTATTAAAAGAGATTGAAGAATGTGAAGCAGCATTACAAGCTCATAAACAGCAAGCTACCTAGAAATTCAAAGGAAAACTTGCTATTTGGTTACATAAGTTAAAGGCCTGGCTTATAAAAAAAATTAAAGTTATAATATAATTGGTTTTACAATGGTAAAAATTCGAATAACATTTTCCTTATTCAGTTAGATCAAAAACCAATTACAATTCATACAGCGAAGCATATGTAGAAATGAGCATTTTGCATAAGTTTCAAATTTTTGATGTAAGTTATGTATAAGTTATAATATGTATCGTAGTATAAGTTTGCGAAATCGTGTAAGTTATTATGTAAGTTACAATGTAACTTACAAAATTGGCCCATCCCTCAGTATATGTCGAGTTTGTACCTAAAAAAAGATATTTATTAACGTTAAATGGTTGTTTAGTAATAATGTACATACTAATTAAATAAATTATATAAGCGATGTTTTTTTTTATCTCCAATAAAATAACCCACTGAATTTAAACATTTAGAAAGCCTGCTTTGTTCGCAAAATAATATTATTTATAAGGACAATCTGTTATAAAGATCAATTATATATTTAATTATTAAAACTGTTTTTAACTGTAACACCAAAGTATTATTTGTTTGACATGTAATTTTTCGTTCTAGAAAAAGAATAGAGTAAAATGGGTAACTTGTCATATGTGTAAAAAAAAACTAAATTTAAAAACTACTTCTAAGTTTTACAACTACAGTCTACCCTCGTTTATATCAACCCATTTGGATTGGTTTTAAATTATGTTGATAGTGATATTAACAAGAAATTATATTAAAGTTGATATATATGAGGGAATTTTGATATATAACAATTTATAAAAATTTGATTTGTGGCTTAGGTTGATATTAACGGGGGTCGACTGTAATTAATTTTTCACTTTACAAACTGTAACGATCGAAAAAAACTTTATTGTAATCGATCATCAGACATGTGTAATAAAATTAACTGTGAATCTAATTGGATAGAATCGGATGATCATCGCCACGTGACCCGAATTTTCTTCGCCATGGCTAGGGTACTAGTTATAAATTGATTTACGTCATCCATTCAGACATTTACGTCAGCCAATCAGACGAAGGTATCGAAATCTTTAACGTTAATTCCAAATTTTTCTCTAAACTACTGAAACATTGGAGATATGGAAGGACATTTAAGTTCTAGCATCCCTTCAAGCTCAGTGGCAGAAGAACACGAAACCTCACCTATGCAAAAGAGTATACACTCCGAACATTCGGATGATTCAGAACAGTATATAGATGTACCACATTCAGAAGAAGACAGTGATTGCATGGTGTCTTCGTTTAACTCTGGCTCCGAAAAATCTTTAAACTTGAGCGGTACACTAATTAACCCGGAAGATTATACTATCTCGTCAGAAGATGATAGTAGTGTTAATTCAGTGCATATGGGAGATACTACGGATTCATATGAATTTCCAGAAATAATATTAAATGATGATGTTCCTATCGTACCCGGGCCTGGAGAGAATCGAGAACAAATCCTCGCACCTTTGATTAGTGATGAAAATAGTGAACCGGAAGATGAAAACAGAATTTTTTCGACACCAATCCTTGCGACAACCCCAGAAATTCGACCACCAAGTCCAGCAATTTCCGAAATTACTACTCATTCTAATGCATCAGAAAAGAGAAAACGGACGTTACCACCTAATATTTCAGACATTTTGCTTGGACAAAATCGGTATAATAATTTTCAATGGGAAGATGTCAGTTCACGTGTGCTTGTAAGAAGATTTATTCATCAGGAAATTTTAGTACCATTTTTCCAAGGTTTCAGTTGGGCAATTGGAATGCATCTTTATCGTTATCTACGATACGGGTTTTCGTTGAGAAGTTTATGGCGAAATTTTTATACAGGAATTACAGGAAATAACACGAACGTTCAGAGATGATAATAGTATTTAGGTTAATATGGTTTTTGAATCTTTAAATAAATGTTTAAAATTGTTATCAGAGCCTCACTTAAGGTTAATAAATATGGACACATCCAATAGCTCATTTATTCGATCGATGCAAATTTTTAAAGGACTTGGTTGATCCAATTTGGGGATTTTAAAGGTTTGTCCAGTCGAACCTATTTTGTATTGAATTTAAATTACAATAATATATGTATATATATTTATTTATCTATTTATTATTAAAGTATATATAACTTTGATAAGACTAATCATCCTGTGTATTAATGTAAAAGATTAAACTATTTGCATTATATTAACAAGAATAAAAGAATCGTCTACTTTTTAACTATCGACTATGAACGACTATTGTTTACCTTCAAATTTATATATGTAGAACTTTAACACCTGCTTCGTAGCATTTTTCCTTCTTGTCTCTTGTGATTTTATAAATTCTACTCAGTATGATGGATTGGTCCCAAATCGGTCTTGTCAGTCCTAAGCATATTGCAAGATTTTGGACCGACGGGACCGATCCATCCCTACTATCAAGGATTAATCTTTTATCGTTATTTAAAAGTTTTTCATTCCTATTTCCAATAGATGTTGATTCTACCATCTTTCCTATATTTCGATGTCATTATTTTGATTATTTTTGATTCTTTTTGTATTGCATTTGTTATTCTTAAAGTCATTATATTTTATGTCAATCAATAACAATATGAAATCAAATTTTTTTTAATGTCTACCATGAATGACCAGGTAAAAGACCCGAGTATAGTACATGGTTGAGTGTTTATATATTGAAATGAAAATTTTAAAGAGTATGCTTATTTTCATTTCTAACAGGCTGTCTAGGTCGAAAAAAACAGCATTTTGTTATTGTAGATTTCTCAATTCGCACTCGGATATAGTAGGAAATCTATTGTGGATCTTTTATCCGGTCATTTACGGTACTATATAGATATGCGAAAGTCTAGCAGAACGAAAAAGGAGCAACTATCTAGAAAATGCTTCATATAATTAGTTTTTGAAATATATTGAACACTATTAAGCGGCTGAAGTATTGATTAATACAAAATAAGATTTCGCATGATCAACTGCAGGGGGATTGTATTAGTGAGAACAAGAATTCAGGTAATTGAAACATAATATTGATTCTGAAGTTCTTTTCAATACGGTTTTTTTTATTGATAGTCGTAAAAATTCTCCAATTTCTACGGTTCCACCGGCAATAACCACAAGCCATCAATTATCCGGAACTTCTTATTTGCCGCAAATTCCAAATTTAACTGATTGGTTTGAAGTAGGTGAATGATTTAAATCTAACGATATTCTTAGTACAACAGGTGCTTCTGATTCTCCATTAAATTCTTGGTATGATAATCAAAAGACTTCGAGTTGGCAAATGTTTTCCCGAAATAATCAATCACTTTCAAATACTGTTTACGCTTCTAAATACAATGTATCAAATCAGAACGATTTGAATAACCATACTATGATATGCTGTTGTATCCAATAGCAAGCTGGTTTTTCCTACGAATCACCTTTATGGATATATAATTTAATGAACGTCTGTTACTCTCAATTTTCATCCATCCGATTGATGCGTGACCACTTTTACTTTGTTACTTTGATGTTTAAGAATTTATTATTCTATACTTCATTCTATTGAATCAGTTACATTGGTTACATCAGTTATTCAAATAAAGTTTTTAGAAATAAATTCCATTCATACAACTTAAGCTCGTTATTTGTATAAACAACTACACTTTTACATAAAAAATTCATTGTACTAATTTTAGTATTTTGCTCTTCATTTAGAATTTTTTTTTATTGTACAAATAGATATTTCTTTTAAAAACAAAATGATCGATTTTTTTTATCATTTTCTTAATTTGTCTTTCAAGTTTTTTTTTTGTTGTACAGAATAAACAACAGACCTTATCATTGTTATTATTATTATTTGTTTTTTGATTATACATATTTTTATTTTTTTCACACATCCTTTTCTTATATAAATTCTATATTCTATATAGAAAATTTATATGGTACACAGGTATTAATTTTACTAATTCCTGAATTCTGTAATTTGAAATTCATGTAACATACCAACCAAACCAATTTTTACAAACAAAAATTATATTCAAAGTAATATCTATGTTCAAGACAATTATAATAAAATTATAAATTTATTATATATTAAAATAAATCTGTAAATTCTCTTACTACAAATAACTGAATAAAAAGTATAAATAATTCTATAAAAAAGCAACTCATAAACTTGACAAATATTTATTTTATTTATTTATTATATATAAAAAATTTTAAAAATTATAAAATATATATAAATCTTTATAAATCTTGACCCAGTATCACATATCACCTTTAAAAGAATAATAATAACTCTTGTAACATCTATTGTTTTTTACTGCTATACTAACAAAATATATTTAGTACTTGTACATGTAACCTTTGAGTTTACGATATACTAATTAATTAAATCTATATAAGATATATATTGTAATAAAAACTACTAATATGCATAGATTAGCAAAATTGTTAAATTTATTAATGAAAACTAGTATTCAAAAAACTGACTCATTCCATGTACCTACTAATTTTTTCTAACAATTTATACAATTTAATATTATTAAATAAAAAAATTAGAAGGTGTGACAACCTAGTGAAGTGGTCAGGTAGTCAACCCTCCAAGTGGTAGGTTGGGTGTTCAAATCCTATCAATGGTGAAAATTTGAATAATCACCTATGTAATATTCGTATTATGGCAACTGTTATTAATGATTATATTAGGATATTTGTAATGGTGGTCGCACCAGCATGACTGGCAGGTTATGGGGCATCCGTGCAATGTTGGAGTTACACAGAGGAATGCAAACTGACAAATCAGACAGTGCAAACACTAGATAAGTCCTTGTTGCTGTGTAAATCCGTTGAAATTGAGTAACAAGAAGTCCATTTGAGAAGATCTGAGTAGAGAGATAGCTGGATCTTTGATGGCCCTACTGTAAAGGCTAGCCTAGGGAAACGGATACCCAGATCTAGTACCTGGTCCTAGTAGCTGGATGGGCAAGAACCTCTGGGTTGGGAGTCTCAGAGGTACCACCAACTAGGCTGCCAGAACGAACTAGAGGAAAAGGATATCAGGCCGATCTGATATATCGATAAACTGGTCATAGTTCTACATGGGCTATCTGGATTGGGAGTTTGGTAAAAGGGTAGAGGAAAAGGCAGAGGTATACTAAAGTACTGGGGTTATGCTATAAAGTAGATGCTGGGGTCTAAGTGAACTTTACAAGGGCATAGCGGTTTAATGGTTAGCCCTGACTGCAAGTGTTAGTTCTGCCATAGCAATATCTAGATCAGCTGTAAAAATGGGTACAAAAGGCTCTGGGAGGTTTACCTCGAAGATAAATTAGTTCTAAGGTTGAGGATGATGATTTGGTACATCTGAGATAACCAGTGATATTAACACAGATTACAGGTTCAGAGGGTTTAAAGTGGAACATCCAAGCAGAAGTGTTAGATATGGCAATTGGTGAGGAACCTTTGGGCGGACTCCTTAAATAAGTAATATAGAAAAGTTACATATGTAGCCAATTGTACGCTCTTCTGTAGTGGTTCATTGAACCACAATACCAATAAGTGATTAATAAAAGTCAAAAGACCAAAGAGGTCACCTTAATACTAAAAAAAAAAAAAAAAAAAGAATATTAATAAAGCTGTTAATATTTTAAAAAAAAAAAAAAGAATATTAATAAAAAGGATGTAACAACTTAGTAAAGTAGTCAGATTGTCAATCTCCAAGTAGTAGGTTGGGTGTTTAAATCTTATCAATAATGAAAATTTGGATAATCACCTATGTAATATTTGTATTATAGCAACTGTTACTAATAATTGAGTTAAAATACCTGTAATGGCAGTTACATTAGCATGACTGGCAGGTTATAGAACATCTATGCAATGTTAAAATTATATAAAGAAATACAATCTAACAAATCAGATGGTGCAAATACTAGATAAGTTCTTATAGTTATATAAATCTATTGAAATTGGGTAACAAAAGTTTATTTGAGAAAACCTGAGTAGAAAAGTAGTTGGATCTTTGATAGTCTTACTGTAAAGGCTAGTCTGACGAAACAGATATCAAGGTCTAATATCTGATTGTATTAACCAGACAGGCAAGAACCTCTAAGTTAAAAATCTCAAAGGTATTATCAATCAGGTTGTTAAAATGAATCAGAAGAAAAGGATATTAGGCTGATTCAATATACTGATAAACTAGTTGTAGTTCTATATAAGCTATCTGAATTGGGAGTTTGATAAAAAGACAGAAGTATACTAAAGTACTAAAGTTATGCTGTAAAATAGATACTAGGAGAACTCTTTCTTAAAAATTTCAAAATTATAAGCAAAAAATAAAAAACAACAAAAGTTCGAATAAATAAAATAATTATATATAGACAAAGGTAACTACAATACATTACAGAGCACAGTACAGTTTAACATAAATCAAAATAAAGCATAAAAGAGAAGCAACATCAACAACAAACAAAACACCAAAGCAACAGGCGGCCTTTGGGCCAACCTTTAAATTTACAATCAAGACAGAACAAAAGCTTAAAATGGAAGGCTACAATATCAGAAGCAAAACTAATAACAATAGCAACAACACAAGTAAAAGAAAGAACAAAATAGATATAGTACATCTTAGTACAAAGGCAAAAAAACCTCATTCTGATATAGCTTCACCTTACAAAAAAGCAAAAAGTGGTGAAACCAGCATACCTTTGATAAAAACAAAGATGACATCACCACAAAACAACAACAACAAAACAAAACCAGTTCAAACTAGTTTCAATAACAATATAACAAAAATGGAAAGTGATAACAACAATCAACATACTGCAAACAACAACAATGGCAACAGCACAATTACATTAGCAAATATGAATATGCTAACAATCCAAAACAACATAATAAATCAAAGTGCAAATATAAATGAGTGTAACAACCAAGCAAAAACTACCAGAAATCAAAACATAAAAATAGTAGATAGTGACCAAATGAAAATAAAAAGTAACAGACAGCAACAAGACAGTAACACAACAGCAGAACAAGCATCATCACGAGCAACATACAGCCAAATAGCACAAAAAAATATAGTAAACAGAAGCAACACACAAAGCACAAAACAAAATGACTTTACAGAAGAATAGACACAAGAGATAAACAAAAAATTAGAAGAAGAGGTACATGAAGCATTTGACAAAACTACATGAAACTACGACAAAATAGTAAAAGCACTAAAAAATAAAGAAGGAATTTAAAACTTCATCAAATACAAAATGCAAACTAAGCTAACAAACCAGGCACTACATCTAGCAATTGAAAATAAGTTTAGACATAGAGATGCCACATTCTTTTTTACCTTTACTAGAGTAAAAAAATCAATGCCACAATACCAAGAAGCCTATAAAAACTTGTTCTAAGAAGCATTAAAGAAATATAAGCTAACTAACAAAATAACCATTACTAATAGAAAAAAAGATATTTAATTCACCAAAAACTATGACAAAAAATAATGATTGACTACCTAACCAATACAAAGTTCTATAAGATGTTGACAAAACAAATATTCTACTTTATCAAATATTACAAAAGATTCACCAAAGATAGAACTATAGAAAACAACTCAGACCTATACGAGATCATACAAAAAGCAACAACTGCTTATTTACAGCAATTACCAACAGACCCTAATCAAATTCCAACAAATATTATTCAAATACTCCCCTTCAACTTACCTATATGACACAAAGAATATATCAAAGCAGTTGTTGCAGTTTTATACAGAATATACCACTTTGATAAACTACCAAATACCTACTTTACATTACTAAAACCACTGCCTGACTCAGTGAAAGAATTAAATCCTAAATCAAACATCTCTTTCCAATTACAAAGAGAAGCCAATTAAGAGAACTTACAGATATAACAAGGCAACTAAGCAATTACTACTTCTTTAATAGAATCCCAAGTCACTATTTCAACCTATCATCTCCAAAAAAACTATTACCAGCAGCTTATCAAGATTTAGAGTCTACGTACAGACTTTACTTTTCTATAGACCCACAAGACCCAGATACAGATATTAAAGAAACAATTCAATTATTACAAGAAGATTATTTTTTTGAAAGATTACCCAATGACTACTTTCTAGCAAAGCCATATTTGCCTAAAGAAACTAGCAAAATCAAAACAACTGATAGTTTCATATATCCAATAACTGAAAAACTATAAGCAAAAAAGTTTATCCAACAAATCAGACCATAGTACAAGTTTTTACTTCCTTTACCACTACATATCATGACAGTAAACCTTACAAACAAACCCAACTTACCAGAAGACCCACAACAGATAACAAAATATAATCTAACCCTACCAATAACAACACCTAAAGCACTCATGCAAACAGCAAGATTACTTAGAGAAACCTACTTTTTTTATAAGATTCTAACAACTTAGATTCAAATAGATCAACAAGCAAACCAATCACAATCAAATAAAACAACAGACAATAAACAAAACAAACTCAATATTCTCCAAACTCTAACAGAATTGCAGGAGGAATTAGAGAAAATTACAGACTCGATATATATTAATATACCTATAAATCAACAAGAAGATATTACAACACCTTGATAACTCTATGCCAATACTTTAATATCAAAACAATATCTAACTATCTATTACAACTACTACCACTCCTAGAACCAAAATGGGGCATCTTCATATAAATTAAATGTTACTAATCTAAATATAAACAGTACAATAGAAAAACCCAAACAATCTTCAACAAATAACAACCTATTAGATAATATAAAGATCACAACACATAATATACAAGATACAAATGACAAACTTAAGGTGCAAATATGGCTAGAATACTGCTATAAAAATAATTACAACATAGTTAGCATAACTGAGACAAAGCTTGCTGAATCAACATATACTAGATTTAAGTTACTAAATCTCTATTACAATATATATACATCAAACTGCACTAGCAAAATTGCAAAAAAGCAAGAATCAAGCATAGGTACAGCAATAGCAGTATCCAAATTTTTGTAGCTATATATATACAACATTATAACACTAGAAGGCATTGCAATCACAATTGACTTCTTTTTTTTACAAAGCCAAAAAACAAGAATTATATCTGTTTACTTGCTATCTAATAACAAAGCACTAAATGATAATATACAAAAAGAAATTACTAAATAGGTTACATATAGCTATATATATAATTACAGCACTATAGTTCTTGGAGATTTTAATTTTGATAGACAAAAACAAAAGGCTCAACCTATGTTGCAACTCTTTACAATAATGAAATCTCAAAGAATGAATAACCTTCTAGATTACTTTGACATTAACTTATCTACCTGGACAAGAGAACCTTTACACAAGAATGGTGATCCTAGGGTAGTGGTTGGGTTGTTATCCTCCAAGTGGCAGGTCTAAGGTTCAAATCTCACCTATGATGAAATTTGAAAATTAACCTGTATTACAGCTAAACTGTCTTCTGTCAATCAGTTGCATTTAGGTATTTGTAATCTTGGGTACAACCAATTAGGTTCTACTTATCATTAAGAGCCCAGGGCATCTATGTGAAGTGTAACATTTTATGTATATAGAGAAATGTTAAAAACAGGATTGCATAAGATTCTGGTGCAAACCTATAATAAGACCACCAGATGTAGAAGACTAAAAAACCAAGAAGATGGAATCCCACTTAGAAATTCCGAGAAAGAGATAGCACAAACCTTCAATGGTGCTGTTGGACTGATGGAAGTCCAGAAAACCCCAATAAAGAATAGGCAGACATGCAATCAGATGAAAAGATGTATAGAGGAGCATATAACAAACTAGGCTACTAGAATTACCAGAGGAAAAGAATACCAAAAGGTATACTATACTGGGCTATCTGGATTGGGAGTCTAGGGAGTCTGTCGAATTCTGAGTTAGATAGTATAAGAAAGAAGAAAAGAAGTCAAGAAGATAGGTACCAGGATTTGGGTAAACTTTCAAAAATAAAAATAGTGTAATATAGCAGTTTAAAGTTAGTCCTGACTGCAAGTGTTAGATAACTATAGCATGTTACATAAAATCCAGATTAGCTGTGTATAGAACACAGAGACTTTGGTAGGTTTATCTTGAGGATAAAATAGTTCTAAGGTTGAGATGAGGATCTGGGCTTAACCTAATAAAGTTGATATAAGGGTTTTAAATCAGAAGGTTTAAATGGAACACTTAAGCAGAGGTATTAGGTATAGCAACTGATAGAGAACCTTTGGGTGAACTTCTTAAATAGGTAATATAGAAAAATTACATGTATAACCAGTTGTACACTTGTCATGATACCCGACAAAAGTATTAATAAAGTCAAAAGACCAAAGAGGTCACCTTAATACTGAAAAAAAAAGAGAATCTCTATACAGCCAGATTGATGACATATGGATATCTAATACATTAATGCCCAATATAGACCAACCTAAAATAATTAGTACCAAACTGATAACAGATAGTAATCATAGTATAATTACAACAACATGGCAAACAAACATAAGCATCGGGATGTGGTGACTTAGTGAAGTGGATAAGTTATCAACCTTCCAAGTAGTAGGTTGTGAGTTCAAAACCCACTGACGTCAAAAATTTGAATAATCACCTATGTAATATATAGATGATATTATGGTGACGGCATTCTGTCGATCAGTTGAGATAGGATACCTATAACTATGGTCGCACCAGCATGACTGGCAGGTCATGGGGCATCTGTGTAACCTTGGTTACACAGAGGAATGCAAACCGGTACCAGGCAGTGCAAACCTAAAAAAAGTCCCTATGGCTGTGTAAATCTGTAGAACTGGGAAACCGGAGCCTATTTGGAAAGACCCGAGTAGAGAGGTAACACAGATCTTCGACAGTACCACTGTAAAGGCTAGATCTAGAAAACGGATACCAATGTGGAGGAGCCGGACAGGCAAGAACATTAGGTGAGGGGTACCGCCTACCAGGCCACCGGAACCGAACCAGAGGAAAAGGATATCAGGGCGGCTCAATATACTAAGGACAGGTCACAGTTCTTCCAAGCTATCTGGATTGGAAGTCTGGAGACAAAGCAGAGATATACTATAAGTACTAGGGATATGCTGTGAAGTAGGTGCTAGGATTTGGGTGAACTCTACAAGGGCTAGCCTTTTTAATATTCTGTAGAGTGGGTAGGTAGTTAACAAGAGGGTACCTTTGAATCTTACAGTCAGATGACATATTCTGAAATGTTTAATGGCTTGACAGATGTACAAAAGGGGAAGCCAAATGTTGGGTTAGATGGCACTTAGTTGTACGGGAACTAGGTGTTACTCGCCTGGGTGTAGTATAAGGATCAGAGTGTTTAAATAGATACCCTCCTAGTAGGTTACAGGCATGGCAGCTAGTGTAGAACCCTTGGGCGGACTACTTAAATAGGTAACCAAAAGTTACATGTATAGCTAGTTGCACATTTACCTTGTACAAGTCATATGTAATGCATTGACCAAAAACACAATAAAAGCGGTAGCTACTGATAACATCGGCTTTAATAAAAAAAAAAAAAAAACATAAGCATCAAGAAATATAGACTCAAAACAAGACAAAAAACAATCTTTTTATACAACAAAATGACAGTAGATGACTGGACAGATTTTAAGAATGACATTAATAAGCATATGAAAAAGAAAGAAAATAAACTCGACTAAGAGATTACTATAGAAGAAGAACTAAATAAAAGCTGATATATTCTAAATTAAGCAATTAAATAGGCAGCTAATAACAACATATTTAAAACTAAAACAAGTTCCAAACTACATTACACATTCTCCAAAAAAGCTACAAAGCTTCATGCTGCTCTGCAAAAAATTAACCAAACAATAATATATTTAAAAAGAAATGATCAAAATACAGCTGCAATATCAACATAAGAAATTAATAACAATATTGACAAGATTAATAACTATACAAGAATACAATTACCTAAGCTTAATCTTATACAAAATACTAACACACCACTAGAAGACACCATTAAACTACTAAGTCATCAACAAAAAATAATATACCAAGTCTGAAAAATAGAAAACAATATAGTCTATAAGCAAAAAATCCAAAACAATATAATAAAGAGATATAACAACTTCTCAATCAATACTACAAAGATAATTAATAGTATACTACAAAGACATACAGAGCCAGTCATATTTAACAACATTATACACACAAACAAAATTATAACAGAACTGCAGGCAATCAAAAAAGAAATCAAAAAGCACTTTAAAGAATAGACAAAAAGCAATCCTATAAATAATAGTTACTGGGCAGAATGGTAAGAACAATATTAGCCACATAGAAGCATAGACAAGTTCTAGTACAATACATTACTAAATTCTATAACAATACAAGAACTACAAACCAATCTACAGAAATCACCAAATGGCAAAGCAACAGGACCACAACAAATATCAAATGAAATGCTAAAACATATTCCTTAAATTGTATTGCATACAAATTTGCCTGCATCTTTTTTTTAAAAATTAATTTTTATAATAAAATTTTAACAATAAATTTTAGCAATATACTTTCTAAGTAAAAAATATTTTTAAAAGTTTCCTTTACAAACTTAGTTAAGAAACTTTTTTAACTTTATTAAAAAATTTTTAATTAATTAAAGTTTAAAGATTGTATAATATAAAAGTTTATT
>CAJVQA010001510.1:0-25320 GCA_910591915.1 Cetraspora pellucida | reverse complement strand
AAGATAATATAAAATATAGATGCTTCAAAATGCATATATTTGATATATGTTATATGTATGATATTTCGCGCAGTTATTCTCCAACCAATCAGATCGCAACTTTCTTATTAATTTGGTTATCAGATTCGATCTTGTGATCCTGTGATCAGAAATGGATGATTTATACCTTGTTAGAACCGTCTCAGTGTGCTGATTCAAATGGTAGTGGTTTCATCGAATTCTGTCCAGTGGTTCAAGAGTTATAATCGTTTTTGTAGGTTAACACTATATAAAAATTTTCTGAAATATTCTGTAACCCTATGTATATTTATCTAAAATTTTTTACTATGATAGAGAAAAGGAGGGTAATGTAAAACACAAAATCTAGTTGGTTTCATCTTATTTCGGGTCACTTTTAAAAATTTTGTTATGAGAACCAATTTATTAAGTTTGTATGGCCTTAATAAAATTAGCAAGATTTTATACAGTCTAATTTATACTATCCAAGAAAAAAAAAATTCAAGATCAAGAATTAAACTTTATTGTTAATCTAACTATTTATTACTTACTACAGTAATACAGTAATATTAAATTAATCTGAAATGCAATATAGTAAAACAAAAATTCATCGAATAAACAAATAAAATATAATATTAATAAAATTAACAGATATAATGTCAAGTAACTTGAAACATTAAACTGTTAAATAGGTAACAATTTTTTTTGCAGCTTCCTCAATAACTTTAGTGTTAATGGCAGTGTTATTATCGAAATACAAATATTTTTTAGGATCATCACAAACCACACTATGTTTTCCAGCAAAACCATTATCAGGTATACAAGCAATATCAAAAACAGTAATCCCTAACTTTTGTAAAGTTACAGGACTAAAAGCAGTACTTAAGACTTCATCAAATTTAACTAAAAACAAATTAACATTTGGATGATCTTTTTTGAATGCAGCTAAAGCACTGTCTGTGTATTGATTATGAAGAGCTGACTTTTCTGAAATTGCTTTTAAAACATCTGGTGAAAAATTGGCTAGTTCACCTGGGGTAAATATACCCGTTGGCATAGAAGTAAAGAACATGATATTCATAGCACCTGCTTTGTAGAGATTTTCTAGCCTTTGGCCAACACTTGCTACGATCTTTGCAGGATCTCCTTGTCCTAAGGTTTGGTCATAGTCTAGAAAAATAGTAGCGAACTGTTTATAGCATAAAGTAACAATAACATGCATAAATTAAAATAAATGGAAATAGCAATTACGTCAAAAGAAAAAAAAATATTAACAATACCACAAACAATGTTTCCTCTAGATTAAATTTTTTAATGTCTTTTGAGATAAAGTCATCTACTTGTTGAACGAGTCCAGGAACAGGAATTTTATTTGGACCCACAAATGATGGAACTAATGTGGAACTATTTTCAATCAATATGATTAATTTATTTGATAAATTTTTATTACATAGAAAATGATTAGATGAAATATAAATTCAATGAATAACTCACTCGCATGAAGCACCACCAAAAGCATAACTATGTAGATTAGCTTTGATTATGGATACGAAATAATCCGGCCAGACAGGTCCATTACTTAACCTTCCATGAAAATAGGGTGGGGATGGTGGATATTTATTTTTGGTTAATTTATATGCGTTCCCAGTATCTATTTATGCACGTGTAATAAGATTAAATAAAAGACATAAACGGTAAAATTTATTAAACATTATCTATTATTAAGAGAGACATATATTACCCGAAAAGCTATTGCCAAAAACGACCACATCTTTAAATTTATTGCAATTATTTCTTTTTTCGTAATAGTTTTGGAATGCATGCAAGGGTAGTGCGATGAGTGCAATTGCTAAAATAATGAATGTTATCTTAGAAGATTTCATCTTTGCAAAAAGAAATAAATTTATTCTTCAAACTGATGTATTTTTATACCGATATTTATATTGTTCGATATATTGTTTGGATGTGGGTTTACGAATTCGACATTTACTCAATTATACAATTTTGGAAAGAAATTGATTTGTATAATAATTATCTTTATGTCAGTTTACTACCACTGAATAGTAATTATCTTTATGCTAATTTATGTATGACGTATTTTAAAAATTACGATGATAAGTTTAAATTATCCCTCCTGAAAAATGTCATGTTCTTGTGCCATAGAAGTACATTACATTGTAATAACAGCATAAAAATACATACAAGCCCTTGACTCCGTTTATCATAATCATTCAATGCTACAATTGATACAATTGTTTGCATTACAGGTGGATATTGGAGGCACAGGGGATTTCTTGATTAGGCATTAGAGACAAAACGACATGACTGGCTTGTACATTGAATATAATAAGCTAGAGTCTATCAGCATGCATGTTTTTTTTACTATTAGCCGCATCTATAAAGCATAGAGATGTTAAGTCTTTCTATGAACCTGATTCAGAAGTCATGTAATAATATATAAACTACAAATATTACTAACATTTGAACTATTAGTTTGAATATAATGAACTACTAAACCAACTAGTTTGAACTTAAGCTGTCAAGTTTTGAACTAGAACTAAGACAAATGAATTACTCGACATTTCTAGATAATACAAATATGCATAGTTGTGGAACATAGCAAGATGAAAGCCTATAGTTCGCATGACCAAAGGCATGCCTAAACATTTTCTTTTCTTCCTCTCTACATTAATTACAAATTACAAAAAAAAAACAAAGCAACAATTAAGCCAATAGATAGTATTTATGTAACGTTACTCCAATGAAAAATGTAAAAAAACAATTCGTGCTAAAATTAGGGATCATCTAAATTCTTCAATAGATAGTTTTTTTTGTATTACTAGGCCCCTTAAAAATCAATAAGTGATGTATTGTCTTGATTTGTTGACAAAAATAACCAATTTTTGGACATATTTTTTTAAATATATACGACAAGTGTACCAATAGGAGTTTGTACAACGTACAACGTAGTGGTTCTACCAAAAAATCCCGACATCTAAAATCTCAAATCCATAATCCTGACATCACGCGAAGCGATAATTAAAATTTAAAGCCTGACAATAATTGGCATTATGATAACGTACTAATCTTTAAATATTAATTGTTATGCCGCGTGATGTCGGGATTATGGTTTTCGAGATTTTAGATGTCGGAATTTTATGGTAGAACCACAATGTAGTGTACCAGGAACGGAGTATGAAATACGGAGTGTAAGATTTTATGGGACGTCGCAATTCTGGGCATCTGATTGGATGTTCCTACCTTGTGACTTTGTATGCTAACGTGTGCTTGCATTTGTATGATATCGTTACCTAAATTTACCGTGCTATAATATTCGCGTTGTGTGACTTTTACATATATTCTAAGTACATCAGATTATAACTCGTTTTAGTCATGATTTTGTTGAAATTGTCAATTATGTGTTGTGTCTCGTAGTATTTTTTTTTCTATTTAATATCAGCGCTTGTTTTCCCTTTTGTTGATCTATCTGGTTTCGTTATTGCTTGATTTATCTTTGCGTTGATATGGGGCTTGTTTACCATTTATCATTTACAGTTGTTATGCACTCGATTTAGCTGCAGGTATTTTTTTCCTATTTAATATTAATGCTTGTTTTCCCTTTTGTTGAATTATCCAGTTTCATTGTTGCTTGATTTATCTTTGCATTAATATGGAGGCTTGTCATTATACCAGTTGGACCCCGTTTACTATTTATCATTTACGGTTGTTATACACTTGCATGTATTTTATTTTTCATATGTATTAAGCATTGACAAAAATATTGAAATACCAGGAACAATGTACAATGTAGTGTATGGATGTATAAAATTTTAGATCTGATTGGATGATCACTCCTTGTGACTTTGTGTAGTACCTCAAATATTGCAAAAAAAAGAAAGTGATATATGATGAATAGAGTGCAACTGGTTTAATCTACTTATACAAACCTATGTAGGTATCTTATTTGTATGTGCATCTATTTTAGTTTAAAGTCATGCTTTGTTTTTTAATAGTTTTATTCCTGATCTCACCAGATTGATTATTATATGTATTACAAATTCTATATAAAAAAAATATTAACATTTAAATTGAATTTGATAAAATATAACAAATGTAAGTTTTTGCTTATACCAGAAAAGGAGTGCATTGTTAATAGTAAATGAGGTGTTTTTACATTATATATGAGTCTAAAAATTTATTTATTTTTTAGTGATCTTACTATCATATATTACAAGTCTAGTGATGTGCTATTTTTCAAGATTTTTTTGTGTACAGTACATACAGTACATACAAGATACAATGCATATCTAGTGTAATAGGTAAACAGTAAGTTTTTGCTCCAATAGACAAAATTTTGCATAATAATATGAATATGGTAAAACAAGATTCAAGTTTTAAATTATGATTTGATGAGTATTTTATTTATTGTACTTTAACTTTTGTATTTAATAAGCACTAACTACTATGCATTTATAACTATAATATACTACTATAGGAATTTTGATCTTTCTAATATTAACTAAGACATAAAAGATAAGTATTTTATTAAAATTTCTTTTTTTGCTTTTATATATTTTTTACTATTACTAATTTTACTTGCTTTTAGGTTTCCTTCTATTTTTTTCTCCTTTTTCTACCTCTTTAATCATATTATTGTAGGTTTCATTAGACTGGTTAAATATTGTATTCTTAATTGTTTTACTTTTACTTTATTCTATTATAATTATACTAAATTACCTTTTTGATAACCTGAATCTTGTTACTTTGAAACACCATATTTATGATTCTATACCTTTCTTAATTTAGATACATTCATCTTGCTAGGATTGTTTGAGTGTTGAAGCACAATTATATATGTTTTACTGTTTGTGATCAATTATGTATATTCAATCCTTAGGTCCCAATCAGTACTTGTACAATGTATTATAACACATAAGACATTATAAATTTTTTGTCTGTGGCACTAATAATTTGATTAGTTAATATAAGATAAAATGTAAATATTTTATATTATTTTTTTGTTAAATATACTATATTGTATAGCAGAGACTATTAATTTTATATATATATTAAAACTGATAAAAAATTATATTAATTATAATTAAGTTCAATATAAATAATTTAATTTGCAATTGATCATAAACAAAAGAGATTTACTTTGAATAAAACACTTTTTTTATTATAATTATATTGTATTTAAATTTAAATATTCTAGAAATAAAGTAATAAAATTACAAAGTATATAACTTATATAGTATTTTAAATAAAATTTGTCTATTAAATTTTAAGTATAATTAATTTATATAATTTATTTATCAAATTTTAGATATTTTTTATATATGCATTCATCACAATTATAAATCAACAGATATTCTTATAAAAATTATTATATTTAACTTTTCTTATATAACTTTATAATAATTTAATTTGTATAATAATCAAAACTATTTATTATATTATACTTTATCAACTATTATGACATTTTATAAACTTTGATTATCATTTGAGTATTACAGAATAAAAAGCTAAAAGTGAATATTTAAGTTCTTATAGTAATAAATTTAGCTTCTAATAAACTTTAATATTATATACTATTGGTCATCTTATTAAGCATGATATACCAACTTAATATATTTGAATTAAAATATAATTATACAAAATTTTACATATTAACTTGTAATTAAATAAATATATTTAATATTTGAAGATTTATAGAATATATTTATAAAACAAAATTAAATTAATTTTTGATTACATATTTGGTTTAGAAAATTTCAAAGTTGGTTAATTTTTTAAAAAAAAATTAAAAAATTAAAATTTTTTGATATATTACTAAATTAACCAATCATAGTTGAGTATTTTTTTGTGCTACTATGCAAGTACTTTAGTGTAACCTTGATGTATAAACTTGCAAAATTTCAATTATAATTATTATATAAAAAAAAAAGTTATAATAAAAAAAAATTACCTATTTAAATTAATTCACTATATAAAAAATTAGTAATTTTATATAATAAAATTAATAATACTTATATATAAAAAAGTTAGAAATTATAAAATTTTTTTAAAATTTAAAAATCTTATTTATATTTATAATATAAAATAAACCTCTTAATATATATTTTATATTTATATTATTTAAAAATATATTAATTATTAATTTTATAAATTTGCTATATAAGTATATTTTATATAAAAAATCACTATATTTTATATATATATATATTTTTTTTTGACATATAAGTAGTCATGCTAGTACTTTATTAAGTTTTTGGAATTATATTTGTAACTACATAAATATTCCTAATATCTAAGTCTAGCATCACCTAGTTACCTTGCTAGTATCTAAGTACAACTTGCCACATTACTTTGAACAGAAATAAGCTGCTTGTCTGACTACTTAAAGTCCATAATGGAAGGTCTTCTCTCTTTTATAACAAGCACCAACATTGTTTTTATTACTTTCTTCTTAACTTGCTTTCCTTTTTCTCTTATTTCTTTTTTCTTTTTTTCTGTTTTTTCTTGATTTATCTTTTCTCGTTTTCTTGGTTCCTTTAGCTTTCTATTTTTCTTTCTTTTAATTTTACTTGTTATTTCAATTTTTCCTCCTATTTGATAATTTTTTCACAACATATTCTCCATACTTGTTTGTAAAATATATCCCAGACTGTTATTGTCACTGCATTTGCAAATTGCTGTCTTGATTTTGAATTTAAGAGCTATGCCAGTTTGTCTTATGTTTCTTTTAGAATTAGGTCTTTTATTAGTACTTCTCTTATTTTGATTTCTTTTATTTCTGTTTTTCCAAAGAGTGATGTATATAATATATATGGAGAGATCTAGGTTTTTTCTTCTTCTTTTAATTTCTTCCATGCTGTTGCAATAGTCACTTTTTGAATTCTCTTTTAGAGACTTCTTTGCCTTTTGCATGCTACCAAGTATGTTTGTATTTCTTTTATTTTATCTTAGTATACTTGGCATTCTACTGTTGTACATATATCTGGTCTTCTTCTGTTGAGTTCTTCTAGAGTTGGAAGCTTATCTATTATGCACTTAATAAATGCACTTCTTTGGGAACTGCTTCTTTTTGTTATGCAGTATATTCCCTTAGTCATCTTTAGTCTTTTCCAAAAATAAATCCAATTGTAAATCATGATTTCTGTTTCTGGCTTTAAACCTTTAACTGCTTTTGTTTCTTTTTACTCTGCTTCTATTTTTGCATTCTCTACTAACTTGCACAGCAGTCTGGCTGATATTTCAGTCTGTCTGTTTTTCTATTCTAGGCAGTATTTAATTTCTTTACAACTGACTTTTTTGGCCTGTATTATTTTTCTACTCATCATACCTTTCTTTGCTAAACAATCAGCCTTATCATTCTATCTATTTTTACTATGACTTTTCACTTTAACTAAATCTATTTGAATGTTTTTCATTTTGACAAGGTCTTTAATCTTCATTATTCACATTACATTCTTCTTTTTAATAATCTTGTTTTTGTTCATTTGTTCTAAACTCCTACTAATGTTTTTTATTGCAGCATTACTATCAGTGTATATCTCAACTTGTTTCTCTTTTGGTATTATTAAGATTGCTGCCCAAATTGCTATCAACTCTGTTATCATTGATGTTTGCCATTCTTTAAGTCCAAGTGTCAATTCTTCTTCTAGTTATTCTTGTGTTTCATTTGTTTGGACCCATCTTATACCTATACTGTTCTTAACTGTTAGCTCTTTACTGTCTTTCTTATTAGTTGCATTATCAGTATATATTGTGTATTTGTTCTTGTTTCTTATAATATTTCTTTTTAAGACTTCTATTATTTTTTGGCTAATATTTTCTTCTAATTTTTGTTGTTTAATAATTTCTATTTCTAGTTCTTCTATCATTATAAGGCCTCTTAATTTGCATTTACTTATTTTGGACTACTTGTTTCTGTCTCGTTTGTTATTTGGTCTACTGTTATCTTGATTTGATTGCTACCCTTACTTATTAATCTATCTGGAATCATATAAATGCTTTTAGTTAATTTTGTCTATTGCTAACAGCTGTTTTCTATCTGTTTTCTTTTCTTATACACCCTTCACATCTTTTAATCTTAGTTGCTACTTTGTTCTTTTTGCATTTGATTTGCCAATATTCAATTAAAACTTTTTTCTTTTTCTTTTTAACTACTTTCCCAAGTTGTCTGTAATCTTGTATGCCATATATTATTCATTTTTTTTTTCTTTTATCTTCTAATATCTGGTCCTATTTGACTTGCATTGCCTGAGTGTTTTGTTCATCAGTCTTAAAGCATCTTTGCACTACTCTACTTTCTGGGCTATTGAGCACTTTTGATTCAATTGTCTTGAACCATTCTGCCTTTTTTCCTTTATTCGATTGGCCTTAATAGCTTTTTAGTTGCTACTATGTGATTAGTTTTTCTCTCCTTGTATTGAGTAGTTGATTTAGATATATTAGACCAGCTTCATTTATTTTAACTGTCCTTTTTTTCTACAATTGTGTATCTACTAGTTCTTGTATTTTGGTATTATGTTCAGGCATTGTGCATAGCTCAGTTTCTGTTCTAATATTTATTTTTAGCTTTTTTGCTTTAAGTATTATAAGACATGCTAAGTTATTCTTCAAATATGTTTCAGTTTCTGGCCACTCTTTTGTCTTTCATATATCTTTTGCTAAGTC
This sequence comes from Cetraspora pellucida, assembly GCA_910591915.1. NCBI lineage: Eukaryota > Fungi > Glomeromycota > Glomeromycetes > Diversisporales > Gigasporaceae > Cetraspora > Cetraspora pellucida. Next base: position 16,641 of record CAJVQA010001510.1, on the reverse strand, counting down.
TGCTCTTTAATAGCCTTGTGTTATTCTTAGTCTTATTAATTGTTCAACACTGTCTTGTTTGTTTAGCCTTGCTATAAGGCTACTCACTTGCTTTATAGTTAATTCTTGTTGCAATGTTTTACAGCTGCTGAAATCTTTATGCTCTATTATGCAGTTTTCTATGTTCTTTGTAGGTTGTTTTTTTGTTTTACTAGACTTATTATTGGTTGATATATTTCATTTAGGCTTCTGTCTGACAGTTTTGTTAGCTGTAATATATAGCTTAGTTTAGGTATTATTATCATATTGTTTATATATGCAATCTGGCTCATTGTTATTTTTTTTGTACTTTAAATCTCTTATAGTCTGGCTTACTATCCCTTTTGTCTTCTTTTTTACTTGCACTTCTTGCATTCTGCTGTTTAACCATATTTTCAATAAGCAGACTATTTTGTGTTTTAGTTCTTCTATTATCTTGCTTTTCTCATATATTACTGTCTTTTCTTCTTTCTCAATTTTTGTATTCATTATTATTAATTTTGACTTTGATTCATTTATCTCTATATCATTTATTTCAAAGAATTCTTAGCTAGTTTTAAGATCTCTAATAATTGCTTTTTACTGTTTGCAATTCATGTTGTATCATTTGCATATGCAATTACTGCTTGATAATATCTTGTAATGTTGTTGTATTGCATACCTATTTGTATTTGTTACTCGATTGTATACTCTAACCCTTTATCTTCTTGGATTCTTTCTAGTAATAGGTCATAAAAGAGACACCATATTGGTGGTAAGATTACCTCACCTTGGTCTATTCCATCTTCTGCTCTTAGTTCTTCTGTTAGACCATATGCTGTAATTATTCTTAATTGTCTTTTATAAAAAAGTTTCAATATATATTTAATTGTTTTTTTGAGTATTTTAAATCTTTGCAATGCTAGTTCAAGACTTTCAAGAAGAACTGAGTCAAATGCCTTCTTCATATTTTGCAACAGTATTTACATTTCTTTATCTTTTTCTTTTGCTTTTTACATTATCATGTTCAAAATCTGTACTGGTTGCTCTGTTAAGTTTTCTGAAAGATTTGTGAAGTTTGGTCCTTTAAGTATTTCTCTTTTTATAAATACTTTGGCAAACCTTTTTGTTATCACCTTTGTAATAACTTTTCTAAATGTTTCAATTAGTGCTATTAAGTAGATGTTGTTTAAACTATATCTCTACACTATATCCTTTGGTATTAGGTAAACTTGTGCTATTATTCACTTTATTGGGATTTCTTCTATTTCTAATTATAGGTCTGCAAAACTTCTGAAGTTTCTTGTGTTTTCATTCCTGCTCTTTTAATTAGTATATAGCTTATACCTGAGATACTAGGGGCCATTCCTGTCTTTAACTCTCTTAGTGTCTCTTTCTATTCTTTTTCTTTGATTTTTTTTTTAAGTTCTGCATACTATTTCTTTCTAATGCTTTCTCTTGGTTTGTATATCTCTTTTTACTTTTCTGTCATTGTTTCTAGTTTGATGTTTCTTTTTCTAAACTGCAGTTGATAATGTTCTGCTACATTTGTCTTAATCTCTTCTGGCTTTGTTATTAGATATGTCTTCTCTTCTACTTGCTTAATAAGCCTATTGAGCAATATCTTTTTGTATAGTTTATTTAGAAAACTAGCAAGCATTTTTTCTTGGTCTGTTTTGATCATTTCATATTATTTATCTATATTTTCTTCTATTTGCCTTTTTTGCATTTGTTCTCAGTTCTTTTTTTTCCTTTCTTGTAAGATCTTCTGCCAACCCTTCATGTCTTCTATTCAGGCATGTGACCAGTGCCTTTGTAGTTTTGGCAATTTTGCTTCTGCTTTGTTGCCTAGTACTTTTAATTGTTTATTTGTTTTCATTCTTTCTTCTTTAGTTACTTCTTGGTTTTTTCTCATCTTTGCATATTTAATTAATTTTTGCAGCTTTACGATATCTTTTTCTTGTTGCTGTACTTTTCAGCTAGTTCTTCTGTTTGTCACTATATTATATATTCTTTTTTTGGATATGTGCTTATTTGCTGCAGTGATAATTGCTTCTTCTATTGTATTTCATATATCATTTATCTTGTTTAACTGTTTTTTCTCATCTTGCACTTCTGTTTGAATATCTTTTAAGCTTTCTTTTGTTACTAATCACCTTTGTAGTTCTTGTGCATAATTTTTCCAATTCTTTGGCTTTGTCTGATCATATAAAAATAATGTTCTTAATTGTCCTTTCTTTTTAATTTCTGCTTTACTGTTTTTTTCTATTATGTGTTTGATTCATATTTCTGCAGTTATTATTTTATGATTACTTTTCATAATTTCTTCTGTTTTTTCAATGTTTGCTCTTTGCAAACCCAAAACCAGTTCTTTTGATACCCAAATATAGTTAATTCTTGTTGCAGCTTCCTTGTTTGACCACATATACTCTTGGTTTGTTGGATGCATATTCCTATATATATCTATAAGGCTTTGCTTTCTCATTCAATTAAAGATCAGTAGTTTTTTAAAGTTTGCTGATTATGAGTATTGTCTGTCTATTATATTGTCCACTGTATGATTAAAGTTACCCATAATTACAAATTGTGTTTGTCTTTTCTGCTTAGTAACTCTTTCTACAATCTTTTGCTGAATGGTTCTCATTATCTTGTTGCTTGGTGGTATATAAATTTCTATTACTACTAACTTCAATTGCTTGAAGTATAATGTGATCTTTATCATATATTCATTTATTCTTTTGACAGCACCTATATGCTTTTTTCATTGTTCTTCTATTAGAATTCCTATCTCTGATCCTTTTTTCTTATCCTCTGCTACATTTGTCCAATATCCTATATAATTTTTGTTTGCTATATATGTTAAAAATCTTTCTTCTCTTTTAGTAATGTTTATTTCTATGATTCCCAATATTGCAATTTCTTCTTCCTTTGCTTAGTTTAATAAGTTTTCAAGTTTCCAACCTTTGGTCTTCAAGTCATTGATATTATAACATGCTATTTTGATTTCTTTTCTTCCTTCTTTCTATTTTTCTTTCTGTTGTTTTTGTTTTGCTTTTGTATTGTTAGTCTTTTTGGTCACCTTTTTTTCCTTAGATAAAGAGATGTTTCTTGTTCTTTTTCTTTGAACATTTTTCTTTCTCTTGTAGAAAGGCTTTAATCTCTTTATCTGTATTCTTAAACTCAACTATGGTGCCCTTAGGAGTGATCTGCTAGCTCTCCCCTCACCCTCAGATATATTTCTTCTATTTTATCTAGTCTCTCTAATATTTAACACAAGACTTTTTCTACTGGTGATGTTCTTTCTTAATTTAGTATATTTATTTTAGCTTTCTTCTTTGTTATTGCTGCTTCTTCTTTTATGTTTGTGTTTTTATCCCCTAATCATGCTTCTATATTTTGTAACTGAGGGTCACTTTCCATTTCTTCATATCTCTTGGTTGGTGTTTTATGTCTTGTGCCTCTGAATCTCAATGCTTCTTGTCTTTTGTATTTTGGCTGTCTCTTATTGCTTGAACTTGATCTTTCTTGTCTTCTGTCTCTTAACTCTTCTCTCTTATGAGTTTTTCTTCTTCTAGAATTTTCCCAACTTACTCAATAGTTGTTGTACCATATTGGTGTTGTTTGAGCTGTTTCTGCTTTCTGAGCATTTGCAAAGGTGATTATTGCAAATTTTTTTTGGTTCCCATTTTTGTTAAATAATATGTATACTGCCTTTGCTCCCTTATTCCTTAGACATCTTAATAAGAGCACTTCTGATACTCTTTTAGGAATGTCTAGTAATTTCACTGTAAACTGACTTTGTTTCTCTCTTTGCATATAGTCTTCATTTCCTTTTATTACTCTTGCTAATTTATTGTTACTAAGAGATAATGCCTATATGTTGCTTTTTCTTCCCCATAATCTGGTATTATAACTGCCAGTGCTTTGTATTATAATCTTTTGATTCAGATTATATGCATATTTCTCATAGTTTTGCACATATATTTCAGTTCTTTTTCATTAATATCCAATGGTAAGTCCCAAATTGTTAAGAATTTTATTGTTTCTGCTTCTTTTAGTCTTTTTGTTTGCTATCTTTCTACTTCTGTTTTAGTCTCATCTTGCTTTTCTATTTTACTTTATTGTGTTTCTTTTTGTTTGGGCTCTATCCACTTTGGGTTTTTAGATTTTTCTCTTTGTTGTTTATCCTTTACTCTGCACTTGTTCATTACTTCAACTTGCTCTTTCTTACTCTCTACTTGGTTTTGCGTTTCGACTAAAATCAAATTAAACTACCCTTCATCTTTTTGCTTTATTCGATTAATTGCTTCTTCTCTTTCTCTTTTGCAATCAAATGATACTTTAATCCAACTATTGCCTTTTACAAAGACTTCTTCAATTTTTGTGATATGTCTATTTGCATTAAGCATCCATTTTACTATGACTGTTCTTTCTGACTTTGTTCTACCTAGAACATTATAGGCAGGAACTCTCGTTATTATTGGTGTTTCATTGTTGCATAGTCTATTGTCTGGTGCCCAAATGCTTTGCTCTAATAGTACTTCTGTTGCATCTCTTCGTAGTATTATTAAATCTTCTTTTTTGTTTTTCTTCTTTTCTTTTGCTTTTACTAGGCTTGAAATGTGTTGTAAAATCTTTTCGACTCTTTTTGCTTTTTTTATATCTGGTTCTTATGCTATATATTTTTGTTTTTTACCTATTACTATCTGTTCCTTATCTGTTTCATATTTCTTGAATTTTTCTTCATATTTTCATCTTTTTTTATTTTCTTTTGTTTCAACTATTTCTTCTGTCTGGATTGTGTTTTTTGTTTTTCTTTCTCTCTACTGTTGTGAGCTATCTTTTATTTTAAAGCTGAAATCTATCAATTTACTTCTTTTATCCACTCATGCAATAGCTTTACTTAATGCTTTTACTGCTGCTATATCTGCTACATTTGCTGTGAACAGTAATGCTATATATCTGTCTATTTTTGTTTTTATAATATTTATTGTTTCTAGTATTTTGACTAGTTCTGCATTGCCAACTCTTTGTAAGCTTTGTGATGTGATCTTTTTAATACCTTTTCTAATAGGCTTCCAGGTCTTACTTCATATGTATTTTTTCCTATACTAATTGTTGTTGTTTTATTTATCAGTTAGTTTAATATAGCTGTCTCTATGTCACATGCTTGCTCTAATAGACTATTTCTATACATATGCTTGTTTGTTTATCTTACTTGTTTTTTTGTATTTTCTGTATAACCTAATTGATTTATACAACAGGGTCACAAGGATTCTTCAAAATTTACAAAAAATTTTTGTTTTTGTCAGAAAACCTTTTTATTTTTCCAAGCTCTACTACCTCTAAGCTTTTCTATTTGTATTTTGTTCTTTAACTAGATGTAACTTTTGTGACTTTTTTTTTTTTACTAAGAGTCTCAATGTTGCTTCTTAGTATATTTTGTGATATTTTCTATGTTTTGCTTCTTACCAATTTTTGGTCAAGAGATCTACAGATAAGAGTTTGTTTTTGTAATGATAATGCTGATATTTATTATATTTATAAGTACTTATTTATAAATTATTCTGATAAAAATTTTTTTAAATTTTAAAAAAAATTTATTTTATATATAAACTAATATAAAAAACATTTTTACTTAATAGACAAAATATAGTTTGTATAATAAAAAAAAAAATTTATAAATTAAAAACTATATAATTTAAATATTTTTTATAAATTTGTAAATTAATAAAAAAAAATATTAAATTAAAATATAATAAATTTATTTTTAAATCTTAATATTATAGTATATATATTCCTAAAAGTATACTTTAAAATAACAGTTATGACCTCTAGGGTCGATAGCTTAGCGGTTATGCTCCGAGGTCACAAATCGCAAGATTGCCAGTTCAAATCTTAGTGACGTCAATTGTAGAGATGCATTTCTAAAATAGGGAACTGCAACACCACGGCACCAGGGACCCGGGACATCATCAGACGGACTTATTTCTAGAAAAGACAAGTGACCTGTGATTGAGAAGCCACTCGGTGATGAATATGAGTTAGAAACTGATTTGGAATAACTGAAGTCATGAGACGTAATGTGAGGCCGAAAGTCTGACAATGAGAGATACTACATGAACTCATGGCAACAGTCGGTTCTGAATAGAGCCTGACGAAAACCTTCCGATACCGGCAGGGATCAGTGCGATGGTCGTCCTTGGAAAGTTTAAAAGTACAGACTAGGGGAGGTCGAGGTTTAGTTCCGAGAGTATATGGAGGACATTAGTTCGAAAAAATACGAAGGAATGTGAAGGATCTCGGCAGGACTAGTCAAAGAATAAAAAAAAAAAAAAAAAAAAAACAAATCTAGAAATATTATACTACTATACTCTGCTGCATCTATTACTTATTTCTAATTAAATATCTTCCAACTTTTAAATACTAACAATATTGCTAGATCTTATCAACTATCTAGCTCTAATGATAATAGTTTATCTTCTAATTCAACTACTAAAAGCATTAAAAATATTCAAAGAACATATCTTTCTTATAAGCATTTTGATTTCAATTATGCCAACTATCTACTATCTATTTTATATTTCACCAGCCTTTTATTATTTTTCAAAATGAATCTATTTTCCATTATAAATCTAGATATCATTCTAGATTACTTCATATTAATTATAATTAATTATTATCTTTAGCTTAACAATCTTCTTTAAGATCATAATCACAAGAAAGATTACTAACATGTAATAGAAGATCATCAAATTAAAATTGTATATATAATCAAAGTAGTAGATATATAAAGGCTTTTTTTTTAACAATTTGCAACAATTTGCTGTTAAAAAATTTTTTTTAAAAAAATTTTTTATTAATTTATTTTTATTGTTACATTAAGCAAACTACAATCATCTTAATTATTTTAACTACTTTGGCTGCTTTGACTATTATAACTGTCATGACTGCCATGACCACTATAACTATTATGACTATCATTAGTATCATCAACAAGTTGATGAATGAATATTTATCCAACTTAAGCATTTATATTTAATGTTCAAAAGACTTGAGAAAAGTACAAATGAAATTAAAGCCAGGCTAGGTCATCTGAAAAGAAATTAAAAAGAACAAAAAAACAATTTCTTTGCACAAGTAATAAATATAAGTGTTTTGGGTTACAACAATTTAGTTCTAACATGTTTAAGTAGTATATAACATTTAGAATCTAGCATGTTTAAATAGTATATAGTGTCTAGTATATAATATATATATTGTTTTTTAAAAACATATATAGAATTTGTTTATCTGCATAACCAAGCAGCTCTTATTATATAACATATATTCTAGTCAAAGTGATTTGAAAGATGCACTTAAACAATGGCTTGAAGAAAGGTATTCTGAGTTTATGCATAGTTTAAGTTCTAATCAATATACTAATAGGTTTTATAAAAAATAGTTCTGTTTTGTATATATTAATATCTATTATTTTTTAAATTTTATTTTTTTTAATTATAACTTATTACTAATTTTCACAATAGCTTTTGCAAAAAATGATGAATTTGCAAGATGCATTGGTTCAAAACATAAGGGCAGCAGTCTGGTGCATGTTTGATTGTGAAAGACTACTACTATTAAAAAAAATACTGCACTAGCTGATATAGTAAATTGAAAGCAAAGTAATAAAGTTTTGAATTGTTATTATATACTTTTTGAAATAAATAATAGTGTCTTTTGGGCATTAATAATTGTAAAAGCAGTCTTTTTCAAAGTTGCTATACCTATACTCTTAAATAAACATTGCACTTTTATACTATTTTATATAATAGATCACTATTACTGAAAACATTCTATATTAAAAATAATTAATTAATTACTATTAATAAAGCATATGCAGTTATTAATAGCACTTACAAGATATTTTTTAATATAACACATAAGATGTTTTTCTGAATATGTGACACTTTTGAACTTAGGATTAAGTAGCTAAATCGATACTAAAAAATAAGAATCATAGTTATTTATAACAAGCATTGTCCTAGTATAAACTATCACCTAATATGAACCTAAAGCTGGTTCTTTATTATTTTAGCAATTATCTTAACATCAAATAGAACTTTTACAGAAGAATGCTAATGACTTATTTGGTTGCAATGATTAAATTTTTGCTTTAAATGTTTTTTTTAAATTAGTTTACATTTGCTAGCAGTTATTATATAATAAATTATAATAAATTTTATTATTTGCATTATAATATGATTATACAATTTTAGTAATAGTAATAAATTTATATTATATATTGTAATTGGCTTTATAAAAAATATAATGTTTTATAAATATCTTATTAGTAATATCATCTATTAAAAAAAGTACTTAATTAAACTGGTTATATATCAATTGATAATCTTATTAGATATATATCAATTGTTTAAAGCTAGTTATATATTAGTTTATATCAAAATTGATATAACTCATCAGAGGTAATTAATATTAACATATATTTAATGAGTTACCAATTGCTATATATTTCTATATAAAATTTTTCAATGTATATTATTAATTATTATTTTTTTTTTTTGGTATTAAAGTAACCTTTTTGGTCTTTTGACTTTTATTAATTACTTATCAATATTGTGGTTTAATGAACTACTACAGGAGAGCATACAATTGGCTATATGTATAACTTTTTTATATTACCTATTTAAGGAGTTTGCCTAAAGGTTCTTTACCAATTGCTGTATCTAAACCTCTACTTGGATGTTCTACTTTAAACCCTCTGAATCTGTAACCTGTATTAACATTACTAGATCATATTCAAATGCCCAGATCATCATCTCAACTTTAGAACTAATTTATCCTCAAGGTAAACCCTCCAAAGCCTTCTGTACCTATTTTTACAGTTGATTTAGGTATCGCTATGGCAGAACCAACACTTGTGGTTAGGGCTAACTATTAAACTACTATGCTCTTGTAGAGTTCACTTAGACTCCAGCATCTACTTCACAGCATAACCCCTTTACTTTAGTATAATCTGCCTTTTCATCTGCCTTTTTACCAAACTCCCATTCAGATAGTCTATATAGAACTATGACCAGTTTATCAGTATATCAGATTGGTCTGATATCCTTTTTCTCTAGTTTATTCTGGCAGCCTGGTTGGTGGTACCTCAAAACTTCCAACTAAGAGGTTCTTGCCTGTTTGGCTACTATGACTAGGTACTATGATCTTGGTATCTGTTTCTTCAGACTAGCCTTTACAGAAGAGACGTCAAAGATCCAGCTATCTCTCTACTTAGATCTTTCCAAATAAACTTTTTATTATCCAATTTCAATAGATTTACATAGCCACAAGGACTTATCTAGTGTTTGTACTGCCTAAGTTGTTAGTTTGCATTTCTCTATATAATGTTATACTTACACAAATGCCTCATAATCTGCCAGTTATACTAGTATGACTTCTATTACAAGTATTCTAATTAGAGTGGTTGGTGCAAATATTTTTTTATAACATGCCAATGGCATGTCATTTATATACTTTGGCACATGACATGCCATATAGCATGCCATATAGTATATATTATTTATAATGATTAATAATATTTGCAAAATTAAATAAAATTATATTGCTCTAAATTTTACACACGTTTAAAATTTATAATATAGTATATAATGCATATTAATAAGTTAAATTATCAATTATAATTAACTATTAATATATTTAAAAATAATATAAGTTTATAAAAAAATATAAATAATTCAATCTGATATTAAATAGAAACTATTTATAAAAAGAGATAGATTTTAAAAATAGAAAAATAGATTTGATATGATAACTATATTAATATTATTAATTTAGTATTTATTTTAATATTGTGTTATAATAATTAATTAGCAACTCAAAATTTTTAATTTGGGCTTAATTTCAGAGATTCACAGTAATAATATACAGTATATATTTATAGTATATTACTAAATTTTTAGAAATGCTATATATCGATAGTAATTCCCTAGATTACAATTGATATATAACACCCTGCTGGGCATTATCGCTAGTAATTACTAACAATATATAACAACAAATTCATTAAATTTGTTCGAACTTTAACATTAATTTTCTCGATAACTACTGATTCAAATCAGCTCAAATTTTTACTATATATAGCATATATATATATATAACATATTTAAATTTTAGCTATTTGAATCAATAGTTCATAGTTGATTTTTTTTTAAAAAAATAAACTATCGTTAATAAATGATTTCTAAAGAACTATTGATTCAAATTAGCTGAAATTTAAAAATGTTATAGATTAATATATACTACATACAGTAAAAAAATATGAATCAATTTGGATTAGTAGTTATCGAGAAATTAATATTTAAGTGAAAAAATCTGACAATTTTATAAAATCGTTATTAATTGATAGTAATTTAATAATCATTAAATATTAATAATTGTTATAAAAATTTTGCTAATATAGTTAATAGTTACTAAAAAAAGCAAATTGTTTATTATAAGATATTTAAAAATATTTAAATTTAATATATTATCTAATAACGAATTTAATATCTAGTATTCTACTAAATATTATTTTTACTTAAAATTTCATCTAAAGTCCATTCGTTAGTAACTTCAGTTCTATTTGTATTTTTTTCATTCAATTCTACTGTTAATTCTTCAATATCAAAATTAATAAGCTGATCTAAAAACAAATTTGATGAATTTTGTTCAATTATTATATCAATTTCTTCTAATGCATTAGTTTCTAATTCAATACTATCATTAATATTTAAACTATTATTAATATCTGAACTATCATTAATATTCAAACTATCATTAATATCTAAAGTTGAAAATAACTCATCATAATCTTCTAATTCAGTAGAATCTATGTTGTTATTATTATTTGTTTGATTATTTTTATCTTTTTTAGAAATTTCTATTACTAATGCAGAATTTATTTGTAAGATTATTTTTAGTGTTGGAACAGTTAGTTGGTTTCATGTTTTTGTTTTTGTTAAACCCATAGATGAAAAAAGTTGCTTAACTCTGGCAGAATGAGAACAAATCGCAAATATCTTTAGTGCTAATGTTTTTAATGCTTCAACTTCATGAGAAAGACGTTTCCAATACAATCATGGTTCAAATATCTTAATTGAATTAAAAGAAGGCTTATTATTTAAATAATTGTTTAATTGTATTGAAATTTGTTTTGCTTGTTCTCTTGTAAAATTCTATTTTTGAGCAAATGTTAAAGCATAAATTAGCATATCGTTATAAGATAACTTTTTAGATACAGCTATTTTATGAAATTTTGGATATAAAAAAAAGCTTAAATAGTAAATTGGTTCATTAAACTCTTTAGCTCTAAAGTTAATAAAATTTTTTGCATGCTCAACAAATTCTTGATTAATATCACTAAATTCACTTATTTTTAACTTTTTATAGATTTTAAACAATTCAGCAAAAATATCTTCAACTGTCATATTATGTGATTCAAGCCTGTCAATTGCATCTACTACATATCTAAGAATTGTTATTAGTTGTTCATTTTCTAAAAAATGATGCCAACTTATAATTATTTCTTTAATTTTTACTGAAATAAGAGGACATTTATTAGGAAATTTAGTATGATATTCAAGACAAGCCCTAAATCCATCTTTATAATCTTGGACAGAAAGACAAACTTTTGATAAAGAATACCAATGAGTTTCACAAAATGTTTGTAAACTATATTTAATATTATTATCTTTAGCACACTGTTTTAACTTCACATTCTAATAAGTTGAGTCTTTAAAAAAATTTACTAACATTAAATTTTTTTTAATCAAATTCTTATAAGAAGCATAAGATATAATCATTTTTGCAATTAGGTTGAAAGCATGCAAGCAACATCATATACCAATTATATGCTGATATTTTTCTAAACTGTTTTTACAAAGTCTCATTATAACTAAAGGACTATCTGTAACCAATGCAATAATTTTGTTTAAATTTAAGCTTATATTTGTTACTGAATTTTCAATAGCTACTAACAAATTATCTGTAGTATATCGACTAATAGAAAAGTCCTCAATATTAATAATTTCATTAATATCAAATTTGTGCAAAAGATATGCATATACAGAATTTCCTGATACATCAGTCCACCCATCAAAAGAAAGAGTCAAATCATTAATATCTTCGAGGTGATCAATCATTTCTGATAATACACATGTATACTCTGTTTGCATTATTCTATATATTAAAGTATATCTTGATGGTAAGTTATAACTTGAATGTGTAATTTTTTTAAAAATAGAGCAAAAAATAGATTTTCAACAAATCAAAATAAAATATTACTATAAATTAATGATTGTAATAATAATGTATGAAGCTCATTAAGCTTTTTTGATGGAATTGTTGTTTTGTCAAAAAATTCTGTTAGAGTAACTTTATGCTTTTTTGAAGATATATCTGTATCTTCATCTAGATTAGATACTACATCTTCAGAATTTTTTTTAATCTTTTGCATATAAAGTATTTTTTCTTCAGCTAAGATTTTTTGACAGATATTAATTACATGACTTATTATCACCTCTTTTCATGCTTCAAATATCTTATTACAATATAAACACTTTGCATTATATTGGCAGGTTTTAGCACTTTTAACTTGCTTTAAATGTAAAAAACCTGTCCAATGTATACCAAAAGTACTAGATGGCATTATAAATTTATCAGTATTCGAATTATTTTGTACACCAATAGCACTTGATGAAGTTGCAATATCATTGGAATCTACAATTGCATCAGAAGTATCAGGTGAAGTTGTAAAATCATTATCAGAATCCATCATATTAGGTTATTTTAAAATTACAATAATAACTTTTATATTTATGAATTTAAACAATTTTTAAGTTATTATTTCAGGTAAAATGAATGGTCTTTAAATAACTTGCCATGCTTAGGAAGCTTATCATCATTAATAATTAATTTAAGTTGATAAGTATTGGTATGTTTTACAATTATATAAGTAATCTTTATTCTAACAAAAAAGTCTAATGTAGGTAAGTTTTAAATTAATATTGATTTAAGAGGAAGATATGTAAAATTTAATGAATTACTAGTTCAAGATAACATACAAATATTAACATAACAATAAATTTGTTAATAGAACGATAATGTAAATATAAATAAAGTGTCATTAAAGCAGTTTGATAATATCTTTAAGATAAATAATATTCGCATATAACACTATCTACTCTTAATAAAATTCTAATATTTTTTTTATAATGCCTTCATATTTTATAGCTAGTTTTTCTGCAAGAAAATGATAAAACTACGAAATGTGTTATTTTATAGAGTTTAATTTACATGATTTAACATATTATATTGATTCTAATAGTATGTACATATGTTAAACTTTAATTATATTGACTAAAAATTTATTGCTGGTTCCTGCCTTACTATAATTGAGGGCATAATCATATGACTTTTAATATCTTTTGTATATTTTGTTTACTTAGTGTTAGAAGTTTCAGAATTAATTTATTGTAAAATAAGTAAAATTCAATTCTAAAATTAGATGTTATTAATTCTAAGACCTCTAAAATTATGCAGTTTCAGTGATTTATTATTGTCAAACAATAAAAAATTCTGAGACTGCATAATTCTGAACACTATATTAGAATGATTCAGAATTAATATCAAATTTTAACCTAATTAAAGTAGTTATCTAATGCCAAAAATTACAACTTAGTGCATGCATGAAGACCTAATTTCAAAGGGCTTAATTTTAATTAGGCACTACTTTAGATGTAAAATGGTATTTCAGAAAAATAATTAGCCTGTAACCCACAAATGGCTCTTCATTAATTTCATGATCTGACTCGAGGATTAATTTTTTAACAATATGCCAGACTTTTTTAGTAGAACCCAATTACTATAAAAAAATAAGGCTCTTGTGCTGCTGCTGCAGAAAGCATTAACACTAAAAAAAACCCACTGTAATCGCAACTGCAAATCCTAAAGCAACTTACTGAAACCATTTAGACTAATATGCTAGTACCTTACATTATCAAGGAAGAGCTAGTCTTCTGTGAAGCATACAATAATGAAGAGAAAGATACACTTCCTTAACCAAGAAATAACTCTTAAATATCTAATCACAATTCTTTCTTCCTTTTTCTCTTCATTACTATTTACTAATACTAAGAGGTTTCAAAATTAATGATCTGACGACTGATTTCAGATGAAATAAGTAATATTTATTTCAAAGTATGTAAGTTCTATTTTTTTTAAAGCATATTTACATAGTCGCTTACCAATTGATATTAATCAAAAGAACCTAATTCTATCACTAGCTATGCCTATTTGATTTTTTGATTTGGAATTTAGACAGAAAATAAGACTTATTTTGAAATAAGTTAATTCTGAAACCTTACTTATAACATCAATGATTACAGTAAAAGTTTTAATACCACAATTAATAAGAGTTTTTTATTTCATTCATGCCTGACTCAGTATTAAAGTTTTCTATTTTTTTTCTTTTTTTTAATTATATCAAAAACAATAATATTAGTGATGTAATCCAAACTTGATAGTTTGTCATATACTGTTGCTAAAACTAGTTTGAAATTTTTTGTAATAAAGTCCCAAATATATGATATTATTTTTTTTATTAATTTATATTTTCAATATATCGAGATCATAAAATTATAAGCATATTTTTGTTTTTATAAAATCCCAAATCCAAATCAAAAACTGCTATAATTGCCAAAAAGAGTTGAGTTCTTTACTAGATAATGTATCATATCGAAAAATACTTATTTTATTTTTCTATTTTAGAATTTCGAAGCAGTAATCAACTTTTGAATGTGATTGGCTCGCCATCTTTGCAGCACATTTAAATTGGCATGCCATGGCACGCCATATTTTGAAATACCATTGGCGACACCATCTGCCTTGTGTCAACAACCCTACTTCTAGTACTCTATTATATCCTTAAATCTACATATTTGGAATATTTAAATACAACATTATATCTTTAATCTTCTTAAACAATGTAACAATTCTGATCTACTAGACACATTTACTTATATACAAATTCAATAACTTTAAAACAATCTCTAATCTTCTACTAATATTTTTTTCAATTATTAATGAACTCAATTACTTAACTACAAACTTTAAAATAATATAACCAATTAAATACATAGACTGAACTTTTTTAACTAGCCCAATCTATAACATTCTATATATCCTAAATAATAAAATTATCTTTCTTGAATTTTTTCTTTCTTCTTATTTAAAATATTCTATTTTTAAAAAACAACTTAGACACTATAAACTTCTTTTTTTAAATCAACTTACTATTTATAACAATTCATATTTACTATATTGATAATACATTTTATCCAAACTTAATAAAATTCCAAAAAGTGTTATACTACAATAGTTTACTATTTTTGAGAACATTACTACAAGTTACTCTTATTAATATACTTTATATAATATTATAACTTATTATTTGTAAACTATTTCTGTTAATCTACTAGGCACTTTATTTCTAATACTAAACCTTGGCTACTTACTATACTTGATAACCAAATACTTATTAGCAAGATCAGAAGGCATAATATACCTACTGGCTTTATCTTTAACAATTACTAGCACTGTTCATTTCAGTCTTAGTTCTTTAATCTTTATCCTACTCTTTCTATTATTATATTATGTATTAAATAACATCTTAATTCAAATACAATTGCTAATAAATATACTATTTTTATTTTTATTAATCTGGCTACTAAGCTACTTGTTGCATTAATTCTAACAAAACTCTTATCCTTCATGTAAACTTTCTTGATATTGTATATTTTGTTGCTCTTCAATATCCTTTACATATTTTATCATCTTTTTTACTCACAATTAATCTATAACAACTATCTTTATTTTTGAAATATAGCAACTTTTTAACAATCTTCAGACTATTGCTAACTCAAATTACAATCTATTATCTATTTCATTTTATACTAATAATTCTGTTATTGATCTTAGTATCTTACAATGCTTTATAGGCATAAGTTGAATTCAAGTTGATAACTCTATAACTACTAACTCATTTCAGACACAAGTTAAACTATAGCTATGCTCTTTTAAAGCTAAAATTCTTACTATTCTTTTAACAATTATTATCACTTCTAGATATTGCTCTGTCTACATATTTATTAATGCACAATCAGTAATCTCTAAATATCATAACATTTACTAATCAATATCTATTTTTTCTTATACTCATACTTTATATTTTTCTATCTGGTAAACTCTCATCAAATTTATAAGTTTTATGAAATTTAGCTTACTTTTTACAAAGTTACTGCATACTAAGATGATCTATTTAACAGTTTTATTAACTAACTTAACTGCAATCATTAAATATTATCTTATTTAATATTCTTAACTAATAATTTTTATTCTTTAAACTGTATTTCAGACAAATATGTCTAGAAAATTAAATTGTATTTAGTATTTTTAAATAAAATAATAATTTATTAATATAAGTTGTATCATTACTTTTGATACATCATATTTTATAAAATAAATCAAAAAGCTTATTAATAATATTAAATCTAATAACTGTTATTTTAAACTATACTTTTAGAATTATATATACTATAATAT
>CAJVQA010001509.1:0-25321 GCA_910591915.1 Cetraspora pellucida | reverse complement strand
GGTCTTCCCAAATGGACTTCTTGTTACCCAATTTCAATAGATTTACATGGCCACAAGAACTTATCTAGTGTTTGCACCATCCAATTTGTCGGTTTGCATTTCTTTGTGTAATGCCATACTTACACAGATGCCCCATAACCTGCCAGTCATGCTGGTGTAACCGCCATTACAAGTATTCTAATCCAATTATTAGTAACAGTTGCCATAATATAAATATTACATAGGTAATTATCCAAATTTTCACTGTCGATGAGATTTGAACATCCAACCTACTACTTGGGGGGTTGACAACCTGACTACTTTACTAGGTCACCACACCCCCTCCTCTATACATTTTGTTATCTGGTTCATTTAACAATTCCTATAAAAGTGTTTCATAAGCTTTTATCAATTCAATAGTATTATCAAAAGTTTGTATTATCTTTTTACTCAGGATTTTTAAGTGAGCTTTTGTCTCTTCAGTTTCTTAATTTTCTACACTTAGTGGTCTTATTACAAGTTTGTATTAAAGCCTTATGTGACATCAGTTTTTATATTTCTCTATATATATGTAACTTTACATTTCACATAAATGCTTCAAGCTTCCAAAATTAGGTAGCTCTAACCTAATGTATCTAAAATTATAGATATATAAACTTAACTGATCGATAAAAAACAGTTACCATACTATAAATATAATTTCCAAAATTTATTATCTGTAGAAATTGAACCTTAGATCTGCCATTTGGGAGTTAACAACCTATTCACTTTACTAGGTCACTACATATCTGTTTATATTATTTTATATAACCAAAATTTTATAAATATTCTATAACTTATATAAAAAACCAAGTTAATAATAATTAGATCCAATATATAGAACAGACTATGATATTCTTTACAGCTGTACAAGCTGAGCTTTAAACAGTAAATAACTTTGTAAAAAACAACTTAACATCTTAAGCTTCTGTTTTTAACATTTCATCTTTTGCAAAAACAAATATATATTATAATAAATTCCTATTATTATATAATTTACCTACTATATATCAATATATAATATTTAGAGAATTCCTATTTTATCTCTAAAAACATTTTTTTAAGCATAGTTTTAAAATATCTATTAACTAAAACAAAACTAAACTACACATATATACTGATCTCTCAGATTCTATTTTGCATAAACATTATTTTATCTAATTTTTTCAATATAAACTATATAAGCATTTATCTTTACTAACAACATCAAACAGTATTTTATTTTGCATCTACTTATTTTTACTTGATTAACTGTTTCTTGATGACTCATTTTTAGCACTCTTATCTACCAACTTACTATCTACCTTTAATTCTAATTATATAGCCTCTAGATCAGAGATCATCCTTGAATTTACATCTTTTAGCTTTTATTTTAATAATTATAAACAACTTGCTTCTCAAGTACTAATAGCTAAAACATTTATATTTATCTTATACAAACTACTTCATTTGGCAATATGTACACATAATACATAAGAATATAATGATAATTAAAACAACAAACATAGAAAAACTACTGTCTATCTTATGATATTAATACTACTAGCATTACAGAAACTAAAATTTCACAAAACAATACATATGCTAAATTTTCTAGATCTTAATACTTTACTTATTATTGATCATATACTAATAGTTGTAAAAAGCTTGAACAGCTATTATAATTCAAAAGTACTTTAAACTACATGTTTACAAAACACTTAACTTTTCTAGATATGCTATTACAATAGATCTTTTTTTTTAAATATAACTTTAAATTTCATATTATATTAGTTTACCTACCTTGTAATGATTTTTAACTTAAACTTTTTATTTAAAACAATATTATACAATAAATTCAAAAAGCAAATACAAATAATTTACAACTAATTGTTATAAATAACTTCAATATCTCTGACAACTTAAAATTATTATTTATCAAACTTAAACTAATTCACTTTCTTTAACATAATAATATGTATAATTCAAAAATTCTAATGTTTTAACACTTTCCAATTTACTCTACAAAATCTATACATACAATTTTGAACCAAAAGACAATTCTCAATATGAAACTAGTATGGAGACTGCAATTATGCTTCATCACAAACTTCAATCTTATATATTTAATATATATACAGTAGCAGATACAGCAATAAGCATTGATTTTTATTTATCTTCAAACAATAAACTTCATTTTATCTTCATATATCTTTTATCAAACTATTCAGAACAACTTAAAACTACACAAAACACAGTCAACAATTGGTTATTACAAGCAAGAAGCCATAACTGGCATACAATTATAATAGAAAACTTTAATGATAATTATAATCATCTTAAATGAACATCAAACCTTTTTACTACATTTTAATTACTATCATCTACTAGCCTATTAGAATTCTATGCAATAACTGAACCTACATGACAAAGAGAATCAAATCAAAGCCAAATAGGTGACATATAGGTCAATTTGGAAATTTTATTAAACTTAAATCCACCTAAAATTATCAATCTAGTGGATACTACAAATAGTAATTATAAAATAATTGTTACTATATGGAAAACAAACTTTCAGCTAAAACTACCTTGATCCAAAAAGAAAAAAAGTAAAATATATCTATATCATCAAATGTCAACAGACAATTAGGAAGATTTCACTAATACACTCGAATTAGAATTTAAATCAATACCTCTAACACAAGACATTACAACAATACAACAACTAAACAAAATTTGGAACAAATAGTCAAACTCAATCAAGAAAGTTGCAAACCAAATTATATTAAAAACTTATACAGCCCCTAAAACATATTATGCTTACTTCTTTAAAGCAACTAAATTACATTTGGCACTCAAACTTACAAACAAATGCCTAAATAATATTAGACATTTAAGACCTCCAACTTCAATAAATTCTGTTATACAAGATACTAACAATTTACTACAATAAATATCCTTCTATTTAGACCAGTCTATTAATTCTTATCAAACTCAAGACATCATATTCAACTAACATTTCTTCTTGCAATCCTTGAAACATCTCCAAAAGACCTTATAAAAAGCATGAAGCTTTGAAATTCAAAATGCTCAAAAAGAAAAAATCAATTATTATATTCAAAGAAGATACAATAATCAGGAGACTAATATATTCTGAATGATAAACAGTATACTAAAATGCAACCAAGACCAGGTTTCATTTAATAAGATTATAACATTAGACAAAATAATTAATAATCCAGAAAAAATAATATAAGCAACAAGAGAACACTTTAACAACTAGACCAAATGCAATTCAACAAATGTTCAATTTAAACAAAAATAGGCATCAGCTTTACAACTCCTGCCACACATCAATTCTAACATATACAATAGCCTATTACAACCAATAACCTTACAAGAATTAACAGAAACTATAAAATCCTTACCAATTCATAAAGCTACAAAACCTTTTGGAATCTCAAATGAAATGTTATAACATTTACTCAAAATAGCAAAGCAAATATTATTAGACATCTTTAATGCATGTCTTAAAATAAAAAAAACACCAAGTAGTTGAGAGCATGCAAACATATGAGAAATCTTAAAAAAACAACATTACAATAATGATCTTTCTTATACTTGCCCAATTATATTAATTGAACATACCAAAAAAATTTTCACTAAGATAATTACTCTTCAACTTAACAAGATCTTTACTCAGCACTTAATATTAAATAAAAACAACAATGTTGCACTTCCCTTTACTTCAACTCTTTAACCTATACAAAACTGTCTCTTATATAATAGAACATGCTAATATAACAGAAAGTTAATACTGGATCTTAGCATAAGATATGTCTAAAGCTTATGATACAGTTCACATACCTCTCTTAATCAAAACACTTTAGTAAATATACATATCTACTTTCATAATCAATCTACTAAACTATCTTCTTAATAGCAGACAAAATTCAGTCATTACAAGTATCAGATTAATACAACCCTACACAGTACAAGATGGAATAGACCAAGAAGAAACTTTCTCTCTACTCTTATGGAAAATTTACTATGATCTACTAATCTATTATATAAATACAATATACAAAAGATATTATTTTAATACATATACTTACTATTCTATCTTATTAATACATACTTCAGTAGTAGCATACATAGATGATACAATATAGATAGTCAAAAACAAGCAAGAATTGCAAAACATACTAAAGACAGTTGATACATTTCTATTATATGCCAACATCAAAGTCAATTCTAGTAAATCAACTCTTATTACTAACAACTCTGACCCAGAAATAAAAATAATATTTCAAGAAAAAATGATATACAATATTAAACCAAAAGCAATTTTTAGACACCTAGGCATATGGTTAACCAGAGATTCATCATTTCAACTTATAAAAAAATTCTTAATCCAAGATATTATCTCTAATTTTAACAAAATTAAATTAGCAAAAATAACAGAAAAGCAAGCTATATACATTATTAATAATATTATTCTAACTTAAGCAGCATATCAAATGCAAAGCACATATCTATCAAAATGCAATTGCCTTACAATTACAAACCTCTACACAAATATAGTAAAACAAAAAGCTAGACTAGCTAGATTCATACCAAACTCAACAATCTATCATCTGAACATATATACACTAAATATATTATACAACATTTAACAACAACAACAAATTTGTATACTAGATAGAAGTATCAACTCACCTGATTTTGACAAGCAAAGCCTAAAGATATGACTACAACAAATTCAAAATGATGCCAATTAGAATGAATCTATTCTGACAGAACAACCAATACTAATGACAAATAAGGCAAGAACAAATACAGCCCAGATAATACTTACACTTCATATACTTAAAATTCAATTAGAATATACAGAAAACCTATAGCCAATTTCCAAACAAACAAAAGGCACATCTATTAACCAAATTCTTCAAAACATAAAGCAATTTCAATCAATTAAACAAAAACTAAATTCTTACAACATCACTTGTATTGAACAATTTCTTAATTATACAAATTACAATATACTAAACTTAAAGAGCATTCCATCATAATATACAAAAGATACCTAGAAGAAAAATATCAAAATAGTTCAAAATAATCACTGATAATATAACCTCTTTATCAAACCCATCTACAACATTTTGATATTCTAACCTATACACCTTCATTAATATAAACAACCTTTATCCTCAATGAATAATTACAAAATTCCAAATTTTCAGCAAAGTAACAAGCATTAATAACAATTTAGCTAGAATCAGACATTACAATAATCATTTACTAAATAAATACCAACTTATTCCATGCTTTGGATGTGAACTTAAAAATCTAAAACTTAAAACAACCTATTGTTATTTTACAACCTCAATACAGATAATTTTCAAAATACAAGTTGATTGCTATAAACGAATTTATGCAAACCTAAAATACTTATTTTCTTAACAAATAATCAACTAAATTAAACAAGAGCAAAAACTACAGCTACTAACAGAAAAATATCATACTAACTATAAATTTATTCAAGCCTTTGTAAGGAAGCAAGAAGAACTATGAAAAATCTTTACAACAAACACTTTTCCAAAAAAACTAGAACTTACATTAACAACAAATTACAAAAAAACAAGCAAACATAATATATTATTTACTCAACTTGCATTTTTACATGATGAACAAACTTGGCATTGCACAAATTAGACATTTCTTTTTCTAACTTACACAATATTGACAATGCTAGCAATAATATTTACAATAATAACTGCAAAAACAAGTATTAAAATTTTAGCAAACAATAATACAATTAAAAACAAAATTACAACAATACTCTCGGCCCAACTGAAGCTAAGACAAAAATTTAGAAAAACTTATTTCAATAACATAATCAATCTTCTAAATACCATAATAAATATGAAAAACTTACAAATTCTAATCAATACAACAGAAGAAAAAATTAACATAAAAGATGCATTATACTAATTTCATACAGACTTAATCCTAAGCAAAGTACTTAATAATACATTTACTCTATATATACTAAACACACCAACTACTTATACAATCTATCAAATACTCAAAATTCTACAATATACTAAAGCAATTATATTATGAAACAATCAAAATCATATCAAAAATATTACAAGATGTCTCTTAAATATTAACTAGAAACTTACATTTGCATATCAGAACTTTCAAAACAAACCTCTAAGTTAAAACATTGATTCTAAAAAATCTTCACTAAAAACATTTAAAATCAAAATTTTAACTTCAGAATTTTCAACTCATCTAATTTTACACAACAGGAACCCAAAATCCCATACTAATCCATATTGTGCAAAATGTTCTAATATACCAGAAAACATTCTTTACATGCTAACCTGCCTCTACAATTAAGTAGAACTAAAAGAAATAATAAAAAAAGCAATTACCAATATTTGTAAAGACAATAAAATTGAATCATTCATAACATCTAACTTAGCTTAAGAAATTCAAGACATTCATATGAAACAAAAAATTCTAATAAGAATTATATCCAACCACTTATCCAACTTAGAACTATTAAAGAAAAAGCCAAACCTGCTTTCAAATATATATTACTAAATTACAAAAAAAATATATAAACATATATGAAAACCAAGCAGACAACATCTTTAATGTTACTTTTCACTTTTACTAAGCCCTATTGAAAACATGATGCCATATCTATAACTTCTATAAATAGACAATATACAATATGGCTTCATAAATTTATACAATTTAATCAAACATTTTCTCTTATTGAACCTATAGACTAGAGATCTCTTAATAATTCTAGCTAAGAATAAGTTAAGAGTAAATTAGCTCTAACTCCTACTTCTTTAGTTTAATGTATCAATTTGTACTAATATACTTAATTATATATTTCTGAAATAAAGAACTAGAGAAAAGACCTTTCTTAAAAAAAAAAATAAAAAAAAAAATAATATATATGATTTAGCAAAATATATATAATCTTTAACTCCTATATAGTATAATAGCAGATATAGTAGTCATATTGATTATATCTAAGCTAATCATTTTATTATCTAATATCTAACTTCTTACTATATAGATGATACTAACAAAAGTACACTTAGTAATTATAATATACTGATATTATTCTAGAAATTTCTTTATATTATTACTAGTAAATAATAATCAGTAACTAAAACTAAGCATAAAGTATTTGTTTATAAACAAATAAACCAAGATTTTAGGCAAATTTCACTAAGTTATATTTAATCTTAAAAATAACAATGTTTCTTTTATAACTAATACTATAGAATCACTTGAAACCTTCTAACACAAAATTCAAACTAGTATTATTACAGCTGCTCTTCAATATATCCTAAACAAAAAATTTATTGTTTGTAACTTTCAACATATTTTTTTTTCTAAGACATTCAAATTATACTCAGAACTTAAAAAACTAAAAAATATTATTAGACAGATTAAAGCTTTAACTTGCAATCACATTCTTGTATCTATATTTCACAACCAAGACATTCACCAACTTAACTTTTTTAATTATATTAATATATCTAAATTGTCTTAAAACTCTAATCTCTTATCTGACTAGATAACTACAACTAATACTGAATAGAAAATACTTTATCATGCCTAAAACTTAAAAAATATTAAAATTATAAGAGAACAACTTAATAATAACATAGCTAAAAGGTGTACTAAACTTCAAAAGAGCTCAATATTAATAATTAATAATATACTTAATTAACACAAAAATTCTGTTAGATTTAACAACATTAAAGAACTAAATAATATTATCACTAAACCATCACTTATTAAACAGCATATTTAACAATATTTTGATAATTGGATAGCTTCTAGAAACATTTAATTACAATTATCCAATACAATATAGCAACAAAAATACCAATCTAAATCTAATATTAACTCTACATAGTATTAATTAGCATTTAAGAAATTTTTCTTCATAAAAGTTCTTGAAACTATTAATCAACTTCCTAATAACAAAGCAAGTAGACCATCAGATATTAGCTATAAGATACTCAAACATACTAAAACAGTATTTTTTAACACAATTACAGCATTTTTTAATTACTGTCTTATATCTGATCAAATTTTAAATCAATAAAAAAAAGAAAGAATTTTTTCTATTTCTAAAAAATCTATTTTTAATGGCAATTTAACTAATATCAAATCTATTAGTTTGCTTAAACATATCAAAAAATTCTACACAAAACTTCTTATCAACCAACTTATTTATATTTTTATCTATTATAAAATCCTATCATCTTTTAACTATATAGCTTTATTTGATAACAGTATAGCTATTCTTATATACATATTTAATAACATTATTAAAAAGCTTCTTGTAACTTAAAACAACTTTGGCTTTTACTTTAGGACATGAGCAAAGCTTATGATTCTGTAGACCTTATATTTTTTATCTAATTTTTATTATATCTCCAAATGCCATCTAATCTTATTAATATTTTTACTAACTTACTTACTAATTGACATAATCAGGTTATTACAAATTTAGATCTTACTAACTTTTACAATATAAAAACTAACATTAATTAAAACAAAACTATAACTCACTGTTCTAAAGAATTTACTATAACCCTCTTATAAACAAAATAATCTTAGACTTTTTAAGATACACTTTGGCCACAAAGTGAATACTAGTTTGCTTTGATCAAAGTTTTAACAACTTCAAACCTTTGTATCTGTATTAGCATATATAGATGATACATTTTGGATTGCCAAATTTAAAGAAGAATTACAATTAATTATTACTACAGCTATTTCTTTTTATTATATAACTGACATTCAAATTAATTCAACTAAATTAATCCTTATCTCAAATATATTATCTACAGTTTCTATTTATTTCTTTAGCCTATTACTTATACCAATTTCTGCTAACCAACTATTCAAATTTTTAGAAGATTGGTTTACCTTTAATAATTTATATACAAAACAAAGTTAACTAATTTATAATAAAGCAATCTAACTTATTAATATTACAAGCATCAAAAAAATTACAAACAAACAAGCAATATATATTACTAATACTATAATTATTTCTATTATCAAATACAAACTATACAATATTATTCTTAAACATTCTACTTATAATAAACTTTTATTCAAATACTTTATTATAATCAAATATAAAGAAAACTTTTCTGTACTAGCCTCAACAGCATTATGCTAAACTTTTATATATATAATGTTTATAATATTTGGAATATTCAACTACAACATTATATGACTTGCTTCTAACAAAGAATTAATAACTTAAAAATTCTTAGTATTTCTACTAAAATTAGATTACAACAACTTCTGGTCTGCTATTAATATTCTTCAGCATAGCCAACTACTTATAAATAAACTTAACAAACTTATACTTAACTTTAAAATCATATAACTTTTACAACATTTTAGTATTTTAATCTTAGCAAATTCTAATATTTTGTGGTCTAATACTATTTATAATAGTTACCAATTGCTAGAACTAATACTTAATTAATATTCCAAATACCATATTTTTAAAAAACAACTTTACAAAAACAATATACTTTATTTAAAACAATTATGTATTGCAAACAATAGCATAATATTTAAATAGCATTATCTTTTACTAAGATTCTATTATTTAACAAAAAAAAAAGCAACCTTCTTGGTTTATTTATTTGAAGACATAATTCTATCTAATAGACTACATCATCTAATTTTTTTTTATTTTTAATTTCTTGAAGTTAATGCTTTTGCATATAACAGTTTACTAATTAAAAAAAACTGAAACCTTGATTACTTACTTATAATAATGATAATAACAAAATCATTATTAGCAAAATTCACAAATACTTTTCAAACACAAACCAGTTTTTTATATTATATTGGAATGTCAATATTGATTTAAAACACAATTACTACTATTCTCTTTCAAATCTGTACTGTATACTATATACTAGATGCTATCTTAATTTAAACAGAATTAACTAAACATGCATAATTAACATTTTAGCAACTATTTGTACTAGCTTTTTAGAAAAAATAACTCCTAAACTTAAACTCAATATCAATTATCTAATCTTATTTATTTAATAGCAATTAAACATTCTTTACAATTTTATATAACTATTCTACTATTAATATACTAAATTTAACTATCGCAAAAATTTTTAAATCTAATAACTGTTTAAATAAACTTAAAGAAATCTTTTAAACCAACCTGTTATATAAGAAATTTACTTTCTATACAAATAGATTAGTAACTAATATTAGAACTAAACAAAGCTTAATAGACATTAGATAAGTTTAAGTTAATAACAACTAAGTTTTTTATAATTTTTTAGCTAAAATTTACCTTTCTATTGCCTTTCTGACTTTGATTTCTCGAAGAAATAGTTTAAAGGTTCCCTTTGGTATTCTTTTCAATCTTGCAATAAATTGGGGGTTTTTTTTTTTATTTCTTCTTCTTTTTTGCCTATTGTTATTTTTGACAATTTTCTGTTTCTTAAAAGAATTATTTACAAAAATGTTTGCTCATTTTTTTTTTTTACTTTTATTATTACTATTGTTTTGTATATACTTTTTTTAATCTTACATCTTGTTATCTCATCTATCTTTCTTACTAAGTATTTAATTTCATACTCTGATATCTTTTTTAGCAAATTTTATACTATTAATACTATTGTATTTTCTTACTTTCTTTGTCTGTGTTTTTCTTTTCTTAGTTAAAAAACTTGTTTTTTATTCTTCTAGCTTTCTTTTTATTTTATTTTATTTTTTCCAGTTTGTCTTTTTGCTTTAATTTCTTTATTTCCTTAATTTTATCTTCCTCTGATTCATTTATATCTGGAATCATTTTAAACTAGTCATTGTATTTTCTTTAGATTTTGCTAATTGCTTTTTTTCTGCTATATTTGCAATCAAATATGACAATAATTTAAGTGTTATCTCTTTTAAACAGTTTTTTAATATCTTTAACATATTTGTTAAACATTAACAATCTTTTAACAAATTTTATTTTTTCTTTTTATAAGCTACCTAGTATATTGTATTTTAATATTTTTGCTATACTGTATTTTTACATAATAATACTTATAAGTATTATTTAAAAAATTTGGATCTTCTAAATTTTTATATATAATCTCAAAATAATGCCTATGCATATGTTGAAATAATGCATACCTCTTATATAAAATTCTTGAATATATATTCTAATTAGAATTTTATTTGTATACAGTTAATATTCATATATGCACCTTTTATATTATATATATTCTTTCTAAATACACACTAATCTTCTATCTTAAATATATACTGTATAATACTAAAAAAATGCATTTCATAAGCATACACCCTTACCAAATGCATATTTTTAAATATTTTGTGTATAGTTCCAAAGAGGGTGCATTTATGAAGGATTAATTATATAATAATAATATTATTATAGTAGGCCCTTACAGATGAAGATTTAAGATTTACTCTATTGTTTATATGTTAAAGATTTGTAATTGCAAAATATGACTGATCTGTTTAAGCAAAAGCTTGAAAGAGTAATAACTTTATTAATAATAATATATTAAAATAGATTGCAAACATACTAAGTAGAGTTGTTAATAAAGCATTTCAGAATATAATAAAACATATTCTTTTCTGATGCATTTTATGAAAGATTATATGTTTTATTATAATCTGAAATACTCTATTAACTCTGATATGAAGCTTTATTTGTTATAAAAAAACCATTTGATAAGTAATCTTGTGAAATCTTAACATAAGTTAGAAATTAGTTTTTAGCATTATTCAAAAATGCAATAAGAAGCTTATATAATTACTTTTTTATAGAATCTATATAATTTGCTTATGATTTAAATCTAAGATAGCTTACTATATTTTGTGACTTTATTGTTTGATAAATGGATTATAATTTTACAGTATATAATAAAAGATTTGTATAATAATTAAATTAAATTATTTAATTTATTTCTGATATTAAACAAATAAAAGCTATAATGTATTATATATAATGTATAAGCCTAAGTTTTAGGTTTTTTGAAATATATAAGCTTATAATATATCTTTTTAATTAATATTTATTTTTTTGGCAAATATGATATATCTTATAGAATGTTTATTTTTTTTATTTTAATTTTATTTCTAATAGATTTAGTTTGACAAAAAAATTATTCTATAAATTTTAACATAAAACACTTATACTATTTAGATAATTTTTGAATTTAAAATTTTCAAATAATAATTTAAGTTTATAATAATATACCTTTATTTATTAAAGTATCAAATAATTCTTTATATTCTTTCATTATATTCTATAAAGTTTGCAAGTAATTCTTCATATTTTTTATTATATCCAATAAAGTCTGCAAGCAATTCTTAATATTTTTTTTATTATACTCTATAAAGTTTTTATATAAATTAAAATTAATAATTTAAAAACTTACTAATATACAATATGTCTAGTAAGAGTTAGACTTTTAATTAGTTTAAAATGTTCTAGCTGATTACTGATGCATTGCCTAATCTAATATGTTTTATTATTTGTTTTGTAATATTAAATATACTAATTGAACTTAATATAATAGAAAATCATAAAAACATAAGTTACTATAATTAAAGTAGTTGTTTTATTAGTTAAATATTTAAATAATAACAAATACAGTAATTAATTGCTTACCTATATAAATTATTTAGATTTAAAAATAATAAAGTATAAAAAAAAAAATAGCAATAAGCATTTATGCCATTTTTTAAATCTAAGAGTAAATGTTATTCAAAAAATTTATTCATTAATTAATTGCTATTATTAATTAATTTTGATTGTCTGTATTTTTTCATAACTATTTATATCTATAATATTATAACTATCTATGTCTATAATATTTTCATTCAAATATTTCAATTCACTATTATTTGAATTATAATCTATTTTACTATCATTCAGCTTATAATCTATTTCTTTATCATCAATTTTATCACAATCTGGCTCATTATAATATGGCTTATCATAATATAGACCATTATTATATGGCTTATCATTATTTAGAGTTAAAAATTACATTTTACAAAATTACAATATATATAATTTTATGTAAGCTTCAGTAACATAAATTTTATGTAAATTTCATACATAATATATTATGAAAAACACAGTTAGCATTATTGAACTACAGTAGATTCTGTACTGATTAAATTAATGCCAACTAATCATATAAGCATATAATACAAATTACATAAAAACTGTTACTGAAAACTTGTAAAAAATTTTATAAAATTATATAAAATCACAGTAAATTGCAACCTTATTATTATTATTATTTGGGTTTTCTGTTTGTGTATTTTTAATCATTTAACAAATTTTTAACAATAGTCTTGAGATGGTCTGACATCTTATCATCTTTACTACTATTTGAATTAAGTGTAAATCTAGTGGTTTCAAAAAATTTAATTAAAAGATTTGGGCTAATCTTTTTCTATGTTTTGAACATATATTTACACATAAGCTCATATATTACTTTTTTTGATTTTTTTTTTTGGTATATATTTTTTTTTCTTTTATTTATCTATTTTTTCTATTTATTTCTTATACCTAGAGATAGTAATAAAAAAAAAAAAAACAGTTTTAACATTTTTTTCATCAATTTAATAAAATTTTTTACTAATACTGTTTTTAAAGAGCTTGTTAATAAAAACATTTGGTAGTTGTAAAATACAGTTGATATCTCTAGATATTTATAACATATCTAAGCCTTTTGCTTTCAATACTCTAGTTATATTATCATAATTATAGCTATAATATGCATCTACAAAAATTATTTCTTTGTTTTTAAAAAATTCATATAGTCTAGCTCTAATAATTTAGAGAATATATTTAGAAATTATTAAATTTTCAATTATGAAGATAGTGCTGATGCTACTATAATGTTTTGTGAAAACCTGCCTTTTGGCTTTTTTTTAACTTAAAGATTACTAAAGGTGAAAGTTTCTTTCTGACTGCTGTATAACCTAAAACTATAATAAATTGTAATTTTTCATTGCTGATAGTCTTGACTGGACTTCACAAGTACTTTTGAAATTAATTATTGAATTCTATAATATATTGAACCATATAGGAGTTTTATTAAATGATAAAATATATATTTTTTCAATGACATGCATTTTTTCATGTAACATTTTAAGAAAATTTTTAATGACCACAGGCATATTCTTAGAAATTTTCTGAGCTACTTATGTTTAAGCATGTTTTACTAACTTATTTTATTACTTAAACTATTCAGTTCAATTACAGAAAAATTTCATATTTTTAATATTCATAGTTTCATCTAAACTTCTGACTTTTTTGATAATCATTAATGTTGTTACTATTTCTTTTTTTTCCTTCTTTTTTTGACAAACTCTATTAATTTCTTTTCTAATATAGAGTATGCTATCTTATGATTATAATTTTCAAAAACTTGCATTTGTGTTATATTTAAATCTTTATTATTTCTAATACTTTTAAACTCTTGTTTTTGCTTGTACCACTTTTTTATACACCTTCAGTCAACTTTATAATATAGAGAAGCCTTACGATTTGAGATAGTTTTTGCATACAAAATTACTTCAAGTTGAACTTTATGATAAAGCTTCACTTGATGCTCATGTTCACTTGCAAATAGTGTAAACAACTTGTATACAAGACTAATAAGAATAATATTATATTTTTATATTATAAGTATTTGTAATACAAAAAAAAAATTAGACATATACTGTGCTAACATCATAATTTTTTAATATTATTACATTATTTGATTTAATTTTGATAATTTAGTTAAGTCTTTAAATAGTTTTTTATATCTGTTTTTGCATTATTTTTTTTTGTAAAAATAGATTATTAGCTATTTTGAAGGTAGCATTATAAGTAAATAATTATAAACCAAATTGAAACCTTCTTAAAAAAAAATATCAAATTTTAAAATACTGTTTAAATATTTGTTTTTTGTATCTAAATATAACAGTAATACTATATTATATAAGTATTAATATATACATATGTATTAGTAAAAGTTTAAATATATATATATTAATGTACTTATCTTGTAAGAGGATCAATGCATGTTTACAACAATGAATTAAGTAGGTGCATTGTTATAAGAAGTAAAATAACTATTTCTAATTTTTTTTTAGAAATACTCATATATTAGCTATATATTAAGGTTAGATAAACTGAATTTTGAAGATAAAAATAGTATGTA
Organism: Cetraspora pellucida; assembly: GCA_910591915.1. Taxonomy (NCBI): domain Eukaryota; kingdom Fungi; phylum Glomeromycota; class Glomeromycetes; order Diversisporales; family Gigasporaceae; genus Cetraspora; species Cetraspora pellucida. Next base: position 10,040 of record CAJVQA010001509.1, on the reverse strand, counting down.
TATACATATATATTTAACTCTAATTAAACCTTTTTTATAAATGAAACCATTATTATACTCAATGCTTTATAATCACTATTGAATTTAAACAAACTAATTTTTTATGAAAGTATAAATGTCAACATTTAAGTATAATTTTTTTATTTAAATAAAATCAAAATTGATAAACTTCTGATTAACATTATATGAACTTAAAAAACTAATAAAACATGATACAAGATAGTATTTAAATAAAAATATATATATTCTTGTCATATAAAAACTTTTAATTTACAATTAAATTAAAAAATAACTCTTTTCATAAATCACTTATACTAAAACTACACAAAAATATTTAATTATTTCTTAACTTTCTACTAAGTAAACCTTATTTTGCTTCTTAAGTAAAGTTATTCAGCATACTTTTCTTCTCCTAGGCAGCTATGTTTTAAGTTCCAAAAACATTTAACTATTAGAAAAGTTTAAAAAACCAAAATTTTGGTTTTTGTTTATTTTTACAAAATTTTACTAATAAAACATATTTTTTATTTATTTAAAAATTGTTCAGCTTATTGAGACAAACATTTTGATATATAATTTATCTATAATAGATTAAAACTCAGAAATATAAGCAAAAAGTGAAAACAAAAACTTGTTCTTTGCAGGTTTTTTCATTGGCATTTTAGAAAAACTTACAAGGTTTTCTTGAAAATTTCATTTTTCTGATACTTATTGGAATTTTTTAACATCCAATAAGCTTATCTGAAGCTCACACATTTTTCCAAACTTTCTTAACTAGTTTAGAAACTTCTAAATTAAACAAATTTTTCTGTAAACCATATTTAAAGATCTATTTTTAGAACAAAATACCAATCTTGATAACAGTTATACTTGATATCATCGATCTGGATTATTTTTACTAAAAGTGTTCTAAAAACTTTGGTATTGGTATCCTTGAAGATGCAACTAATACATCATGTCCTATCTCTGCAAACAAGCAATCAAACAATTGCTTAATTACAGAAATTAGAGGCATAACTAAAAGTTGTCATTAATTTAAAGTACCTAAATCTAGTTCTATTATTACATGCTTTTGTAACAAGTTTCATACTTACTTTATCTCAACTACTAACCAAATTTACAAACAACAAGAAGTTATTTTTATTAATAAAAAATCTAAAAATAAAAAATTATTAGCAAACAATATTACAAACTCTACTAAATTTATCTTACTATCACCTACATCATTATCCTTACCTATTACACACAACTATTAATATGCTAAATACAACTTATCTATTGCTTACAAAGAAATAAACAACTAATATTATCTGGCAGTAGATGCAATTTTATACAATAACAAACCTTATTACAAAACATATACAAATATTCAACAACCTATTTAACAATTAAGTTTCTTTCCTATATTTATCCAAAAACTCTAACAAACAATCAGTTCCTATAACCTACTAGCATTTGAACTTACTTTAACAACATTACTTGCAAGTCATACTAGCAATCCAAATGCTATGAACTTGAACAACAATACAATTAACAATGATAACTAACAATCATCACATTCTAACAAACAATTACAACAATAACAACAATCAAACAAACAACAATAACAACTAAATAAACAACAACAACAGTAAACACAATCTAACACTAACAACAACTAACAAAAAATCAAAGCCAACCTAATATTCAATTGGCTTGCCAACTTTTCTGTAACTGAAGAAATGAAAGATAAATTACAATTGCAAACAGATTTTGCAAAAAAAATCTTTAATTTTCTTAAACAACACCTATTTAACTTCAAACCTAAAACTAAATTAAACCTAAATTTGGTGATCAACTAGCTCTTAAAGCTAGCTTCTACTATATAATCTGCAAAATGGCAGGAGAAAGACCCCAATTTCTAGTCAAGTTTATTTAGAAAAACAATCCAAACACTAACAAAGCCATAACTATTCCTTTTAATGTACTTAAAAAAACTTTAAAAAAACTAATTTTTATATTTACTACTATATTTTTTATAAAGCATAACTATCCAAAAATATTTGCTTCATCTGCAACTATTTCTTCTTACACAAGTCCAAACTGATTACAATTCTGTATCAATCTTGCATGTCTTTACCTTTATCTTACAAACAACTATTAAGCTATTAACTATATTAAATTTGCTGAAGATATTTAACTTCTATTTAAAAGGTTTAGAATCTTATCTAAAGTAGTTGACTTCAACAAAGATAGACAATATCTTACAATTAGCTCTGATAGCAAATTTAATATATATCTTAAATTTAACATTCTTAAATTATTTTTTTTACAAAACTTAACATCCCACTTCTTAAAAATTTACTTAATTACTTTAAACAGTAGTTTAAACAATTTTTCTTATTATATAATTACCAATTTACCAAACCTATAAATGAAACTAAGGTTTTTAATACACTTAAATACCAATTTCAACAAAAATTCATTTTTTATCTTAAAGAAATTATACCTATTAAACTAAGTTTCACAAAACCTAACAACTTACAAGAACATTATGATGAAGCAATTAAATATACTAATTATCATATCCTTTCCTGTACAGATATTGACTGCATCTACTTAGATGAAGCAGAACAATCAAAAAAAGAAAAAAAAGTTAAATCTAATAACTTTGAAGAACAATCTCAATACTATAAACATTCTTCTCAACTTTTTAAAAACATTTTCCAAAAATTTTATATTGATTTTCCAAAACAAAAAAATAAAATTTGGTAACAACCCAAACTTTATTTTATAAAAACAGTAAATATAAAGCATCATTTGATAAACAAATCCCAACTTTATTACTTGACAAACTTGCAAGTGATGCAAAAAACTCTGCTTGCAAATCTAATAATATTCCAACTAACTTTAAACATTACAATTATTATTTTTATCTATATCTAAATCTTTATCAAAATGTTGCAGCCTAAAATCACAATATAGATAAGCTTAACAAGCAACAAGCAATTAATTTTCTCACAACTAAACCTATTAGTACTGAATTTCTTGCAAGAATTTTAACTTTTCATCACTTCTGTAATAAAACACTTACTTATTCTCAAATTACAAACTACTTTTGAGAAACTGCCTATTCTGAGGCAAACAAAATTATACAAAAAAAATTCTAAATAAAATACAAAACACCATTCTTAATTACTAAGTCTCTTTTTATTAAAACGATCTTTTTTCAATAAACTCATCTTCTACAATCTTTATAAATGCAGCCACCACCTTATCAAAAGATATATCATTAGTAGTTAATAAGAAAAATGATATAAGTAGGCAGGTGGTAAAGTCTATTTACATAGAAGGCCAGGATAATGACAATTAGACCCAATATACAGAGCAGACTATAGTATCTTGCATAGCTGTAAGAGCTGAGCATATGGTAATCGACCCTGTAGAAGACAACTCTAAAAGATCATTTTCAATATCTTTAGCTCTTTATAATCTTAACATATATTTCAACAAATTCTTTCTTTATTATAATATATCTCTTTTTTCTCAAAATTAAACTATTCAAACACTTATACAGCATATTGATAAATACAACTACAATCAAAAAGTTACTAGTATTACATTCTTTGTTAATTCTACTTATAATAAAACTTATATATACCTTTCTAATAACTTACTTATTCCTAATTATATTATCATTTTCTCTTATCTTTTTTCTAAATTTTACAACCTTTTTCTTAAATCTTATTCTTCCAACTCTATTTCTAATATATTAAACTTATTTCTTAACAGCACTTCATCCCTACTAACAACCAGGCCACAAATCTCTATACTAACTCAAAACTTATATGACCAACATTTAAATATTGTTATATACAATATTTGAAGCTTTAATACAACAACTAAAAAGAAAGCTTGGCAAAACTACTGTCTTTATAACAACATCAATATTGCATGTATTACTGAAACAAAAATTGCTAACAAAACTAATTTTGGTTTTACAATAATAATTTTTTTACCTATTTCTAGGCCAACTCTAAAAACTCAGCAGAAAGCACTGCTATTATAATTTGTAACTAACTCAAACCTTACATACATAATTGTCAAACACATCTTGGTAGAGCTATTGCTTTAGATCTTTTCTTCAAAAGTAATACTAAACTTTATATTATAGCAGTTTATCTTTCTTCTACTAATATACAAAAATATAATAAAACACAAAACATAGTTATTACATAGATTTAATAAGCCCATCAACTAAATCTACATCCAATTGTTCTTAAAGACTTTAATATATACAACAACATCTGTAGCTTCTTATCCAAATTTCAACTTATTAACTATCTATACCAATCTAATATATATAATCTTGAAGTACATGTTAACAACAAACATTACATATAGTCAAACAATACTAATTAAAACATATTAATTATATTTGAACTGACTCATTCAATATACAGTTCTTTCTTCTATATAAACTTGATAACAGTAATATTTCTATATTAAGTGACCATTCTATCCTTCTTTCTTCTTGAACTTTTACTAATGCATATAGCAAACTACCATGTTATTATACTAGTATTAGTCATAGAATCTTTAACTACAAACTATATTATTAGAAAGTTGTACAGAATTTTCTAATCTTCTTTTTTCTAATTTCAAAACACACAATACTCTACTTAACTATAATACAAATGAAAATATTAAAACCACCTAGCACAAATTAAATACTCAATTATCAATACTGCAATACATTCTATTCTTAACAAAAAATTATATAAACATAGCTATAATCATCAATACTCTTCTCACAGCACCTCACTTTATTTATTATTTAAAGAACTTGGTTACTTAATCAAAATTTTGAAAGATCTCAACAACAATCTTAATATTAATCAGATTAATTCAAGAATTCAAAATATCAACTCAAGATCTTAATATAACATTTATACCCTTACCTCTCATCAACATTTACAACTTAATCAATAGATCTAACATGTACAAGATATTTGGAAACAACTCTACTATGCTTATTATTTTAAAAACTCTTTTTTACTTTAACAACAAATTTAACAAGCTACTGAAAAAAAATGTAAAACACTTTCTATACATTCCAAACATATCATTAATAATATTCTTAATCACTATAAAGCTTTTATTCACTTCTCTAATATTAAACTTTTTGATCAAATAGTTACAGATCCAAACCTTATTAAACATTATAAACAATCTCATTTTCATAATTAGACAGCTTATCAACTAACTGACTAAACCCTTTTTAATAACTTTTGGTCTACACAATATTAACTACTATCATATATCAATACTCAATAATATGACTCTCTTTCTTTTTCTATTACTAAAGAAGAAGTTACTTAAATTATAACAAAGCTTTCTAATAAAAAAGCCTGTAATTCTATAGCTATTAGTTATAAAATGCTTAAACATACTGGCTCTACCTGCATTAAAACTATAACTACTTTGTTCAACTACTGCCTTGTTTAAATCAAACCCCTAAACTATGAAAGCATAGCAAAATCTACTCTATTCCTAAATAAAATATATTTGATAAAGACCTTAATCTTATTCATCTAATAAGTCTTATTAAACACATTTGCAAAGTCTATACAAAAATTATTACTAATAGAATTAGTAATATATTTTCAAAACATTCTATATTTTTATCATACAACTATATTGCTTTACCTAATAACTATACTTCTATACCTATTTACATATTTAACAATATTATTGAGAATGCATTATGCAACCAAAAAACTATTTGGCTTCTATCTCAAAATATGAGTAAAGCCTATGATTCTGTCAATTTGAATCTTCTTTAACATTCTTTTTAGCATCTTGCACTTTCTAGTTCTATTATTAACACTATCATTAACTTATTTACTAATCGACAAAATTAAGTTATTACAAATTTTGACCTTATACTTTCATACCCTGTACTTAATAGTATTGACTAAGGTGAAACTATTACTTCTCTCTTGTGGAAAATTTATTATAACCCACTTATTTCATATATTTATAATAACTTTAATAGTTATTTCACAAAAGTTTCCTAGCCAACTAATCATAAAAATCTAATATATAATAAACTTGAATAACACTGTTCAGTTTTTATCTATATGGATAACACTCTCTAGATTGCAAAAGCTTTTACAAATTCTTAACATAGCAGAATCTTTCTACAATATAGTCAACATTCAAATCAATTCTACTAAATCTATACTTACAACTAATAAACCTTTAACTAATTACAATCCTATTATATATAATAATTATTTACTTAACCTTTATTCTTTAAGTAAACCATTTAAGTTTCTAGAATACTGGTTTATACTTAATAACAAACAAATAAAACAGACAAAGCTTATTATGGCTAAGTCTTCACATCTTATTAAAATTGCAAACACTAAACAAATTACTAATATACATATATAATATATTATTAATACAGTTATTATTTCTACAATTGAATATCACCTTTACAATATAATTCTTAATCAAAACACTTGTAACAAAATTTTTACAAACCATATTAAACTTGTTAAAAGCAAAGCCAAACTTAGTCATACAACTCCTACTAGTACTTTACTTCATTCACAATTATATAATATTCACAATATATAAAATATTCAATTATAAACCATATTACGAACTATACCAAAAGACTTAGCTCTCCTAATCTTCTTGGTATTAGTACTCATATTTGACTTTAGCAACTTCAAAATAATCTTTGGTCACCTACTAGTATACTGATATATAATAATTCTACTATTAATAGACTAAATAAACATTCTACTAATTTTAAAATTATTCAACTTTTCAAACATCTCAGTATAATATTTATCTCTAATCCAACTTACAACATTTTACATACTATTCAAGAGAGCTTTATTTCATTAGAATCTCTTTTCTGCTTATACTCTAAATACCTAATCTTCAAAAAACAACTCAAATATTATAGCATCCTATATTTAGACCAACTCACTATATTTAATAATTCATACTTACTAAACTAGAAACTCATCTCTTTTCATATTTATAAAATTTCAAAAGGCAAACAATCTTTTTGGTTTACTTATTTAAAAGACCAAGTTACAAGTCATTCTTACAACTGTATACTATACTTACACTTATATTTATCTGATACTAACTACTATAGCTACACAACTGAATACTTCTTATTATATAAAAAACTCTGGCTTATTACAATACTTGATAACCAAATTATTATTGCTAAAGCCAGAAGACAACCTTCTCAATCTGGCACTGTGCTTATTACTCACTAGCAATGTCAAATTAAATCACAATTCATTTGCTTATATCTCTTTGCACCTATTCAATCACAGACATATCCTAATTGTTTTCTTAACTTATATACAATTAATAACAAATATATAATTACTATCTCTACTAATTTTTTAACTCAATTTTTTGGTTGAGTTAACACAAATGACAAAACTCTTAACTTTAATGCCAATTACTTGAACCTCTTATACTTAGTTGCAATTAAACATTCTACTCAAACTCCAAACCTATCCAATATTATTATTTCAACAAATATAATCCCAACTATCTTTGAACTCTATATACTAATTTATAAACTTTAACAAATTACCAATTACAATACTAACCAACAAGAACTTCACTTCTATACTGATGGTTCTGTTATTAATTTGGGTACTTCTTAATGCTCTATGAGTATTAGATAGATCCAAGTTAACAATAATTCTATACTGTATACATTTTAGGCACAAGTTAAACTCTGGCCTTGCTTATTTAAATCAGAACTTATTGCTATCTTATTAGCTCTTATTACTACTCCTAGAAATTGTACTGTAAATATATATACAGACTTTCAATCTATAATTTCAAAATACCAAAACCTCTTAAATTCCTCTACTACTCTATTATATACACATACATCATGCTTTTTATTTTGAAATACACTTATTAACTTCATTAACTCATACAAAATTCTAATCATCTTTTACAAAGTAACTGCTTATCAAGATAATATATACAATAATTTAGCTGATCAACTTGCATATAACTATTATAACTTGCTTTTATACTATATAATATTTATAACCTAACTTATACTTTTATTCTTGAGAATTTTTCTCTTAAGCTATCAACTTGTTACAGTATTTGTACAATTTGTTATATATATATTTATGCACTATGGATTACTCAAAACTGCTTTCAGAAATAGAAAAAAATTCTTAACCAAATCAACTAACAAGCTATCTGGTTGTATATTAACAACAATCAAAAAATTTTAAACTTCTTATATAGTTTTCAATCATTTACTTTTAAGTCCTTTAGAATTAAAATTTTACTAGATGAAGTTTCTGTTTTATATACTTTACACAAACATTATTACTTATATTCATCTACCTGTTACCAATATTATTACACTAGCTTTCATCTTCATTGAATAACTTGCCTATTCGATTAACTATTAAATTATCTTATAAATAACTCATTACAACATACTTTTAATATCACTACTCTTAATACTATTTCAGAAATTATAATTAACCTACATTATCAAATCAAACAACTAAACTACATATCTATTTACAGTATATCAGATCTATCTTCAATTTTCTTAACTTTATTAGGCTTAGTACTAAATGAAATTATTATTATAGTCACAGACTTATCATCTACAAAAATATCTATAATACTTATTACTAAATTCCTACTTCATCTTAATCAACAAATTTATCACAAAATTTGAATTTCTTACTATATTTTAAAATCTACAATTCATCTTCCTACTTCTAATTTACCTTTCAATTCTACTTTGCAACTAGTACAAACTTTTTTTTTTAATACTATTAGCTCTAAGATTAATTCTTGATATATACAATAAATTAAATATCAAACTAATTTCTTATATATTATTACTAACATTCAAATCTAGATAAGCCTTGGCCATTTTAGTTAGTTTAGGTTACAAATAAATTAGTTTGAGCTTTTATTCTTGCTATAATATTTTAAAAATAGATTTAAACTTTATATAAAAATTTCAGTTAAATATTTAATAAAAATAAAAACATGGCCTCATCATTAATATTAAAAAAAAAAATTTATAATTAAATTTATTGAACATTGTTATAAATTAATATAGTAATAAAACAACTCATAAACATTTTAAATAACTTAAACATTTTTATCAAAAATAAAGAAATGTATTGATATTAGTATGATTATATTATAAATTAAGTGATATAAGTTCACAAAATCTTAAAAAGTAAATGCAGGTATTCTGGGTATTTTCATTACTCAATTTTGTATTCAGATGCACTATATTGAACTGAAATGTGATTGTACACTATAGACTAGCTTTCTTCTAATTGATCAATTACTTACAGTTGTATTTGAGTATTTTTTATATAATATTTCACAGATAAAAAAATAAAAATTTGGTTTAGGTCACAGATAAATTAGTCTGAGCTTCTATTTTTTTCTATAATATTTTAAAGCAGAATTATATTTTATGTAAAATTTCAATTAAATATTCAATAAAAATAAAGGCATGGCTTCACCATTAATATTAAAAAAAAAATAAAAATTAAGATCATCTTTATCTCTAACAATTACTATGTGAAAGAATCCAAAAAGATTCACAAGTTAAAAGTATTTGCTTAGAATGTAAAATTTTTATGTATACTATAACTATAAAGCTATATATAATTACTAATAATTGAATATAATTGACTTAATAACAAAAACTAATAAAATAACTTTTTTTTTTAATAGATAAAATGCTTTGCTAGATTATATATATAATGTTTTAGAAAATAATGCAAAAAATATTTAATGTTTAAAATGAAGTTAGTTCTAAAAAATAAAAATAGTTAAAAGTTTTAGAGATTACAACAAATTTTATGTAGTTTAATGGATTTTTTTTATAATAAGCATTAATTATTATTATTTTTTTTTTTTTAATTATAAGCAGTTATGCTAGTGCTTTATTAAGATTTTTGAAACTACTATTGTAATTACATAAATTTACCTAACAACTAAGC